>BHFT01008683.1:0-14170 GCA_004320025.1 Laticauda laticaudata
ACCTGGGTCTCAGCCGCTCCACAACTTCATCAAACATGGGTGGTGGCATCCTCATGAAGTGCTGGAATGCACAAGGGTCTTCGTTCCTCAGCTTCACCATCAGCTTGTCATACAGTCCATACTCCACTCTTCTCGTGATCCATCTTCATACCCAGATGCTTCTTAGATGCCTCCTTTTCCTTGCGTAGAACAGATGAAAGAGCCTGAAGAGGGCTTGGCATTGCTGTGGAATGATGGCGGCTACCAAAAGGAGCGTGCGACGATCCATGGTGTAGATGACAGGCTGATTTGCAAGAGCAAGAGCAAGAGCAAGGCTGAAGAGGTTTGCACATCAGGGCTGCTGGACTGAAAGTGAGGTCCAGGTTATTTCCTCCCCCTTTTTATAGGAAATATCGGTTTTCCACTAGGTGTCCTTCAGCATCCTCTAGACATCCTAAATATCCGAGATACATTTTATTCCATTTAATTATACGTTTGATTACGTTTTAATGCTTTATATGCAAGCTGCATCCACTTTCATCCTTTCTATGTCCGTTGTACTAATGCTGCGCGGATGTTCTGCGTCCATTTCGCTTCCTCCCTGTGTCCGTTTTACACTGGAGTGGATATGAGTTGCGCGGATGCGCAGCGGATGCCGAGCGGATACAGCGGACATGTAACGGATGACAACTGACGTAGAATTTTTGTTCCCCGTATGTGTCGCGGATTTAGAACGGACGTGGCGGAAAGTTCATCCGCTCAAAAAGTTTTGTGCAGCTCAAAACTTTTTGATCGGATGAAATCTCAGTAGACGGATGCGGGACGGATAGAACGTATGAATCACGCACGCAGTGAGTACAGAACAGATGCATCATGTTAACCAACGGATGGCAAGCGTTTTTCTCCGTTTTACATCCTCTTTCCATCCATTGTTGCAGTGTGACATGGGCTTTAGGAATCTGGGCAGGAATAGGGAGGAAAGTGTTTGCGCATGTGAGTTTGAGACTCAGTAAGAAGAGAAGAAGTGGAGGGGGGTAGGAGACCAACCAGAGGGCAAAGAGAAAACGACAAAAGAAAAATAATGTGCAGTAATCGCCTACATTTACCTGTAGTTCTTTTTTAATTTTTTTCTACTGTGCTTTTAATTTCTGTTAAAATTCTCCCTATTCATTTTTTGTTCTTTGCAAAATATTGCTTACCCAGAAAAAATACATTCATACATATGTATGTATATATGTTGAAGAGTTGAAGATGACCAGACCAGAAGCATTGTTTGTGGGTTTGCAGTTTGAAGCTTGTGGAGTACATCAGAATAGAACTGGAAGGGACCTTGGAGGTCTTTCAGTCCAGCCCCCTGCTCAAACAGGAGATCCTATAGCTTTTCAGAGAAGTGACTGTCCAGTCTCCTCTTAAAAACCTTGAGTGGTGACGCACCCACAGCATCTGAAGGCAAAGTCATTTAAACTGGTCAATAACTGAGAAAGACAATTCCAGACAAATTGAGGACATGCTCTCTCTGCTTCAAACTTGTTTCCTGCCCACCCACCCTCGAATTTCCTGTATTGTGTTCTGAGTTAACTTTTTCTCCTTTCACAAAATGTAGATCAAATAAATTTCTAGTTTCCTCCTCCTTTCACCACACAGTTTTAGAACATGCATGTCAGTATATTTATATTTTCCTGCTTTTCAAAACTTCCCTCCTGATACCAGAGGAGCAATTACAATGAAAAGTTGATTTTTGAATATAATAACAAATAGATTTAGAAGTCTAAATAGTCTGTTTCTTTATGATACCAGATATTTTTCCTAAAAAAAGCTTGTTTTCTCCACAAAACCTATATCCCGGAAAATTTCATTTTAAAGTTATTCTTTGAACTGAGCTGTATTAAATGCAAGCTAGAAGGCAGGGGTATGTCAGGCAATTTCTCCAGTGAGAAACCAAATGCCATCAAATTATGGATTTTTTTATTTGTCTCTGAGGTAAGGGAGAACAAAAACTGGTTAGTCAGGAGTATTGAAGAATTTGGTTCTCTGCTGATTTCCAGAGAATGTTGTAAAATTGTATAAAGCAATAGCAGTAGCACTTAGACTTATATATACCATTGCATAGTGCTTTTCTGTCCTCTCTAAGTGGTTTACAGACTCAGCATATTGCCCCCAACAATCTTGTCCTCATTTTACCAATCTTGGAAGGATAGAAGGATGAGTTAACCTTGAGCCGTTCAGAATCAAACTCCTGCAGTGAGCAGTGTGTTAGTCTGCAGTGCTGCATTCAAACAAATGTGCCACTGTGGCTCTTCTACCAAAATTATTGGAATGAATAATATTGTTACGTACTTGATTAGCAAATCCTTCTTCATTAAGTGTCTACTCCTTCCATATAGTAGATAACTATATAATATTTTGTTGGGCTTCTTATGTTATCTGAGCTTCCTACAGACTTTTCATTACCAGTCTAGATAACATCAATGCACTGGAAAGTGAAACTTGCAGATTCTTTATATATACTGTAGCTTTCCTTGCAAATCTTTTTGTGGTATGAGTTCTTTCTTGATTAAAGTATTGTTTCTTCCATTGATTGTTTATTTGATCTTGTTTTCTCTTAACCTGGTGTTGGTTGCTGGAAAAGATGTTTTGTGGGATGTTTGATACCTTCCTTGACTTTTGGTTATATCTTTTAAATTATGTTTATCTCTATGTGTCAGTTGATCTGATCAGAACCACAATGGTAGAGATTCTATAGTACTTGTGGATTTGATTTAATTTGAAATGTTGACAGTTTCCTAGTTGTTTTAATATCAATAATACTTAAGGCTACCATATTTGTAAAAATCTGTTGTGTTAAATATTTCTGTATCTCTTCTAGTGGTTATTTTCAGCCCAGATATAGTAGCCCATATAAGGTATGTGCACTTGGAATGATTCTTCCATGGGTTGTTACCTTGTAATGTCAGGGTCTAGCAATTCCTAGTAACGCTATGAACTCTTAACCGTTGAGAGTGTACATTCCCAGAAAGGTCATCCATGACAGGTAGGTCAAAAATAAAGGATCAAACTAAATACAGTCCACTGGAGAAAAAAGATTGTAAAATTCTGCCAAGAAAACCAAATCTTAAGAACAATGCGAAGTTGATATTTGGAGGATGAGTCCTCCAAATTTGAAGTATCCAATCAGCTGCTGAGAAGAGCAAACAAGTATGAGTACCAATGGTACTTACAGGAAGGATATCCATTTATTGATGTATCTAGAGGCAAAGGGAGATCACTGCAGCAAAGATGCATTGAATGATAGAACCATAAATCAGAGTATCCTAATTAAAATAATGTCTTGTCCATTGGATCCCCAAAAGTCAGAAGTGACTGAATCGCTAAAGAACAACTTAGAAATGATAGAAATGATTTGGAGAAACAGCTTTGGACCTCAGATGAGCACAGAATCTCTCTGTTCTTTGTTAAAGTGCACATTTCCTCCCATAATTCCATGAAAGTCTGAATGAAGATGCTTCTAACTATAATGAAATCAAGTCATTTTTAATGACATGATTTCATTAAAGTTAGAAGCATCTTCATTGTTTCTTTAATGTGAGTCTTAAAGCAAGAGAATCATTTTTTGGCTTTGTTAATTCATACTCTTTACAATCTACAGTTGTATTTGAACTCTTCCATAACACATGATTATCACCATGGCTTTAATAATCAGGATTTTCATCTAGAAAGACGAGACAATGTTCAGTATATTTCCAATCTTAGTCTTACCCATAAAATGTGCAATTTTCCCTTCCAACAATAAGAATAAGGTAGGTCAGTTTCTATAATGTCTAATGTGGAAAAGACCTGGGGAGCTACAAAGGGGTGCTACAAGGGAATGGTCAGATAAGAGACAGCATAGTTTACAGCTGGATAGTGGACAGGGCAAGAAGTTCTGAAGATATCCTGTCTAGTTTCTTAGGCTGTATATGAGATTGGGGTGGGTGGGATTTTTACCTTCAGACTTGCAAGATTAATGTCAACTTTATTAGGCAGACCAGACAGGAAATACGACCAGATGAGTCAATTCTGCTTTTTTTTAAAGTTACCTTAACAGAATCTTACAAGTGTGAAAATATAATCCCCACTGTCTCCACACAGTATGTCACAAATGCAACCAGACCTCGGTTTTATTCCAAGCAAGTTTAAGCTGTTTTTTGGAAACCAGAATTTCTAATCTGGATGCTACTTTCCAATCCAAGTATATTGTTCCCCCACATCTCACCAAATGGAAGTGTATTAATATATATTCATGAATAGGGAAATGGTTGATGGTAAAATTATGTTTAAATAATTGTAAATTTATTATACAACTTCCATGGCATCATGAATGAATAAATGAAAAGTTTCTCCATAACAACACCAATGTTATAAAATAGACTTTCTTTAAATATTAGATTCTATTCTACTGTGCAGACCTTCTGGAAAGCAGGAAAAAAATAGTGATCCCTAGGGCTTTAAATGATCGATTGTCATCTTAGATGGAATGCTTGGTATGACTTTTATTACAGTTTTTTTTAAATGTGATGTTTATCCTTCTTTATATACTGCTATTATGGATACTTTAATCTTGATTTTTATAAACCATAATGAATCAATGTTGATTCAGTAGCATATAAATTTAATAAAAAAAATTTTAATAATAAAATAATAAAAATAAAATAAAAAAAATAAATATTTTTAATGAATGGGGTTGTATACCCCAAGTGTAAAAACAACACAATAAAATCCAATTCACTAATTTATTAATTTTTTTTCCTGCCCATCTTGCCATGTATTTGCTTATATTTAATAGACAGAATTTTGCCACACTAAACTAAACTATAACCCTGTACTCAAATGGATGTTCCCAAGGTTTTCACCTGATTATAAGTAAATGTTTTCTCATTTTCCCAAACAGTTAGTCACATGTCCAATCAAGGTGTCATTCAGTTGCCTGGTAACTTCAGTCCTCCTCTCTCTGACCACCTGTAGGAATGTCCTTGGTTCCCAGGGGAAAATATTTTGTGTTTTGACTACACACCCCAACTACCTCTTTTCCCCCCTCCCTATCCCCAGGCTCCAGTGTGGCAACACTGAAGCATCAAAATGGCCTCTCAAATCAGCTTCAAAAAATTAACAAGTATTAATTTTTAATACTTCTTAATGCTAATAAGATGTATCAGAGTTGGCTTTTTCTTGGTATAGGCTGATCTTCTATGTTGCTTTTCTAAGTAAAGAATGAGGTTTTTGAATCCTTCACAATTGTGAAATAATAACACAAAGTATTTATTGGGAATTTTCATGGAGAGACTAGGCAATCTTTGCAATAAAGTAAAGATAACAAGACATTCATAAAGATAATACAATAATTTTCATCCCCAATACTCAGTGTGTCCAACAATGTACTATAGAGTTAGGGGTTTTTTAGAAGTGAACTGGAGTTATATGATGTATTAAACAGTGAAATGATTGCTGTCTGTCATTTTAATGGAAGGGAAAAAAAACCTTCTGCCAAGGCAAAACAAAAAAAGCATTTATTTTTTCCTTTGAGAACTTTCTCCATTTGTGATTATTTGTGATTATTATAAGCTTTGCAGCTTATGGGTTCTATTTTGAGGCAGCCTTTCAATCAGTCTTGAGAGTAAGAAAAGCTGGAGAATTCTACTACTGCCGAATGGTTGCTTTTGATACACAAAATGTGTAATAATACAAGAAGCGGAGTAAGATACTATTGGAAGCTCTCTGATCGAATTACAGTGCCCAAGAGAGTAAAACAGGATATATTTCTGCTCAATAGTCATATATATTTCTTTATTAAATGTCTGGAGGGAATAGATTAATATGCCTGGCAAAGATTTTTCTATTTTGCATTATGCAAATGATGCTGTCACCTTGTCATTGACTCTGATTGGACTCAGGAGAGCTCTTGAGGCCATCATTGTCAAGAGAAGCAGCTAATTATTAAGTTGTAAAACAAAAAAACTTACATTTTCTCCCAACAGGACCAAGATCCATAAAGGGCATATAGACAGCTATAAACAAGCTAAATACTTAAACTTTATAACATTTGTTTTCCAAGCTTCATGATGAAAAGTGTTTTGTTGCAAAATCAACCACAGAATTATTTTATGGAGCAATAGGACCTTATTCCAGCTCAGTTCCCTTGAATTTTTTTTTCTTCTTCGGTCCTCTAGAATCAGATTGCCAAAAATTGAATCCAATGTTTCGTTAGCTATCTTGACTATCTGGCTAAGACTTAACTTTGCACCAGTTGTGTTGTTTCTACTGATATCATCTGATAAGTTTCAAGTTACATGGTGAAATACTATCAAAACAAACTGAATTTATATAGTCTTTTACCCATGTATCTTTTGTATCCATGATCAGAGAAGATGAAAGAGGTTATAAAACAAAGGATCTGGAACAGAATTTCAGAACAATTTAAGTCAAATGTTCCACTTTTATCAACCTCTTAAACAATTCCAAACAATTGCTCTAGCAACTTACTGCTATAGATTTTATTGATCCCAGTTATTGAAGGGTATTATTTACACTTCAGTTTTCTGAGACATTCTGCCCATGTGTTCTAGTGAGATTGAATCAACAGTCTCTTCAGCTTCACTCCACTGAACTAATTCTACTTTCCTGAAAATTTCACTGAGATGGGTTTTATATTTATCTTACCTTACAAATAACTCCTAAGATTATATTTTTAGTTTCAAAAATGTGTTCCCTAGGGACAAGGTCTCATCACAACTTGTGGGACATGACTGCCTGAAACAAGAGACCTGAACTGAGTTTGGAAGTGTAAATTTATACTGATTACTATTAGTGTATTATCATTTTGTTTTTAATAAATAATGCTTTATTTTCTCTGGTCTTGACTTGAACATTGTAATTATAGTCTTGTCTAACATAATAAAGTTTGGACTTCATTATGGCATTATTCATGGGTTTAGTTAGTTGGAATCCTTCAAATAATAATCTGGTTTATATGACTTTGTCTCAGTATGGTACATTATGCCAATATGTGATCACTAATTTAGCAAACCATGGTTAAGAATTAAATGTGAACCTAGCTATTGTGATTCCAACAAGGCTCGGATTAAGATCGCCGTAAACATTCCTCTTCTAACCTGAAGCTGCTCTGTTCCACTGTATAGCTACTTGCAGTTTAAGCTGGGTAACAGAGCAATTACCTGTGGTTACTGCTGTCAGAGTGAGAAGAGATTATCCACTAGTATGCAAAGAGATCGAATAAGAAAGGGTGATAAGCTTTGCTGTGACAATTAAATTGCAGACCTTGTCTGTGCAGAAATTTATTGGTTTATGAGAAATAATTTAGTTTACCCAACAAGCAAGGCAGAGGCTGCCTTTAAGAAGTCTCTGGATGATTTTTCCTGTAATTAGCCTGTTGGTTCATTGCTGTGCCTTAACAGTTATCTGGCGAAGTGATCCACGGAACCCTGAGTGGTGTGGTTAACATTTTTTAATTGCCACATTGCTCAAGAATGGTAGCACATCATGGACACTGTGAAAAAATAAATGGATTTCTTATCCTTGACTACCAGTGCTCCTTGAAACACTAAATTGTAACTGATTTTTCCAAACTATACTGAGGTGAGTAATTTTGAAAGATTTTGCCAGAATGTTAGGACTCCTACAGTTTCTCAAAGATGCTAAGAGCTGATAATGCCTCTGCATTAAGTTAGTTACTATGAAAATATGAATCTGAAATCCTGATCCAGTTGGTGGAATTATCTATCAGTTTTTGCTAAGGGAAATGAGTATGGGCAGCAGGTTAGTCATGAAAAGATGCATGTCACAAATTAGAGAACATAATATGACTCAACGATAGAATGCACAAATTACTATTTGAACACATTCTAACGCTTTGAAATTTTACTGGCATTCAGTTCTAAAAAGAAAATAATTAATCTGATTGTCTCAGGCTTTTCAGGCCTGCACTAAATATACTCTTTGTTTATATCCTTTTTATACACTTTGCTGTGTGAAGCCCCAGTATTCCATCTGCATCTCTAACATAAGGGGCATGAAAGTTTGACAGACATCCAATAACATTGTACATCCAGATGCCTGGCTTATGTCCTAAATTGTTCTTGCTGCTTATGTTTCGTGTGTGGTAAAATATATATGAACTGGAGAGAATTCTAGCTAACCTCTTTCCACCACCACTCCCCCTTTTTGTTTTAATCTTAATAATTGCATGATCTTCAAATATTATCATTTGCCTAACTATGCTTTTAAAGTTGTAGCAACGTTTCAGCAGAATCTCATCTGCCATCATCACGCTTCTGTATTGTGTTCGTCTGTGAATCCACATGTTCATCCACATGTTCATCCACATGCTCACATGCCACATGTTCATCCACATGTGAATCCAAGATGTTCACATTCACAGACGAACACAATAGAGAAGCCTGATGATGGCAGATGAGATTCTGCCGAAACGTTGCTACAACTTTAAAAGCACAACTCTTAAAGCACAGCCACAAAGACGTGGGAAAAATACCCAAACAAAGCTGAACAGCTAATAATACATACATACATGCATACATACATTACATACATATGTTTCTTTAAGCTTTGCGGGTACTTACTGTGCTGTTTGGCTTCCTTCCGGTATTATCCCACGTCATTGTAGTGCTTTTAAAGTTGTAGCAACGTTCAGCAGGAATCTCATCTGCATCATCAGGCTTCTGTATAGAGTTTGTATGTGGGTCAGAGTCTCACAGTCTTTGGTTTTAAAATTTGAGGCTGGCCTCTTATTGTGGCAGGATGTTTTTTTTCTAGCATACCTGTTGGTGTTGGGGTCTTTGGTCCTGTGCTTGATTGGCCCACCAACCCAAACACACCTAAAACCGGGAGTTTTGTTTGCATATTGGTGTTTCTGGGTTTCTTCTGTCTGTTTTGTGCCTTTGAATTGGCTGGCACACTCTCTCTGCACTGAGCTTTCAGTAGCAGCTTGGCTTCGTGTGAAGACGGCTGTTATCTTTCAGGAAGCCAGGTTTCATCTGGGTGCCTGGTGGGGGGTGTTTGAGCTGAGTATCAGAGGGAGTTCTGTTGTGCCCAGGTGTTGCCTGCTTGTGGTGTGAGAGATACTTTCTATTTGAGAGTGCAGCTTCCAAATGATTGACAGCTCTGGGTATCCATCTCTGTGCTATTCATGCTTTCAGGTTTTTTCCAAATCTCTATGGCTTCTCTGTATTCTGTGCTGGGGTTTTCTATAGTGGCTACGGGTTTGGGTGCATTTGAAGTTTGATGTTATGGACCTGTGCTGCTTCCATGGTTGGACAAGTGAGGAAGCGTGTTCCAGCTTTTTTAATGAATTTGTTGTTTCATCCATGTGGGTACTTATTCTTCTATTGGTCTTGTCCAATGATATGGGCGGCATGAAGAACAGGGGACTTTGTATACGCATGGTTTCCAGGTCAATTTTTTTATCTTGGGTTTCTAAGGATGTGCTATTTTTTTGTTCTTTTAGTTCTTGAAGGCAGTCTTGATGTGATGTCTGTGATTTTGTCTGTAGTACCTCTTATGTCAGGCAGGACAGCTGTTCCATAGGTCTGTTCATCTTCTGGGTCTCTATTGTGTTTTTGTGGATTAAGCTGGTGATTTTGTTTTTGTGGAAGCCGTTAGATGTCAGTACTTTAGTCTGATTGGACATCCATTGGACAGACCAATAGAAGAATAAGTAACTGCCTGGATGAACACAAAAATTCAGTAAAAAAGCTGGAACACAAGCTCTATTTGTTTGTATTTTTGTCCGTTGTAGGTGAAGTATGTATTGGATAGGCAGTGGTTGGTAAGATCTAGGATGTACTNCCACAGAGTTTATCTGTGCTGGGTGGTGGTGGGATTGGGCGTTGAGGTAGTGGTTGGTGTGTGTTTTCTTCTGGTATTCTGGTATATATAAAACACACACCAACTGCTCCCTTGTCTAGTTAGTTGTCAGGATTCACCATTGACCCAAATATTTTCGGACATGTTGTTTACGTGTTCAAAGTTATCCTTCTTGTAGAATTGTTTTTGCTACAAACATACCTCAACTTACAACCATTTGTTTCGTGACTGTTCAAAGTTATAATGGCACTGAAAAAAAGTGACTTACAACTGATACTTGCATCCCCATGGTCATGTGATCAAAATTTGGGTGCTTGGCAGTAGGCATCTATTCATGATAGTTGAAACATCCCAGGGTCATGTGATTGCCATTTGCAACCTTCCCAGCTGACTTCCAACAAAGTTAATGGGGGAAGCCAGATTCATTTAACAACTGCATAATTCACTTAACAGCAATGATTCGCTTAATAACCAAAGCAAAAAGGCCATAGAAATGGGTATGACTCACTTAACAACTACCTTGTTTAGCAATGGACATTCTGGTCCTAGTTGTGGTTGTAAATCAAGAATTACCTCTATTGTTTTGCCTAGAATTTTCTTAAAATATATGGTCTATTTTAATTGTCTTAAATAACACATTGCTTCTAAAGTGAATGCTTTGTGTTTGCAAATGTTGTGCATAGATTTAGCTGCCTGGTTCACATATCATGATATACTAAAATATGGTTTGCTGTTTGTAATATGGTATGCTATATAAATTTAGATAATGTGGTTTATTAGCCATGGTTTGTGGCTTAGTGTGCGATGCAAACCAGTGGGATTCAATTTTTTTTACTACTGGTTCTGTGAGCATGGCTTGGTGGGTGTGGCAAGGGAAGGATATTGTAAAGTTTCCAATCAGAGATGGTATTTGTCAGTTCTCCAAACTACTCAAAATTTCCACTACCGGTTCTCCAGAACTGGTCAGAACCTGCTGAATATCACCTCTGGTGCAAACCCAGTAAACTATTTATCATCTTAAGTAGATGATGGAGTTCCGACCAAGATTTTTTGAGACACTAACAAACACACATTAGTCCCAAAACCCTTTTTTCTTTATTTCAACAGCTGTGAATTTTAGTCATTCACAGCCAGTAATAAGTCTTAAACAGTTTGTAAATAGTCCCATGGAAGTCTGCCAAAGTCCTTCAGAATAAGTCTGATAAGCACGCACCTTTATCTTCCATGAAATGCTGCCAACGACTAAATGTCCAATTAATTGTATGAAGCCAAACAGAGCACAAATTCAACACACAGTTTCAGGTTTCAAACCAACCAGTATGAACAAAATTGCTTCCTGCAAAGGTTCCTGTCCTTTTGCTCCTCCTTTATGTCTTATGGGAGGGCCAATCACCTCCAAGTCTTACTCCCGAGTCGCCCCTTTTGTCTGAACTATTCTTGTCTTCCGGCAGCTCTGCGCACACACACACTGGGAACAGGTTCCCCTTGTTCCTCTGTCTCACTGCTGTCAGATTCTGGAGGCTCCGGAGTCAGCACATAATTCCCAGATGTCCCTGGCCCCATCTCTGTATCAGATGCAGGACCCTTGTCTAAGTCCTCCCCAGACTCCCAGACTGGCCCATGTTCCTCTCCACTGTCCAACTCTGCTGCCGTCTCTGCAGGCTGCTTGTGGACCACAATAGATAGCATCTCATGATATAGATACCAAATCATGGCTCAAAGATTAGGTCTCTTACAATTATTTATTTTGTTTTATTTGTTGTATCCTAAAATTAGATCCTGTGTTGACTGTTGTTAAATTCATTTTTTGATATGATAGGAAGACTAATCTATATATATATATATAAATGAAATACCACTCATGCATCATCACAAAATCTACAGAACCCTAAAGCCTACAAACTTGAAATCTTGGCTTCTAGGTGCTCACTAAGAAAGGATTTTTCAGAATGACCATTAGAGCATTAGTATTTCGTATATTATAATTAACACACTCTGATACTAAGGAGTTCTACTCTCCTCCCCACCTGAAAAGAAATCTCTTCCAAATGCAAAACACAAGCAGAGGAGAGGAGTTTCAGTTTTAGTTTCACAGCAGGAACTAGCTTTAGTACAGAACAGTTGAGCTAAGCCATGCCAAGGCTCCTTGCTGTCTCCTTCTTGCTCACACAGCAAATACTCTTTCAGTTTCCAAACAGCCCTCAACTCTCTCACACACTGATAGGATGCTAACCAAATGAATACCGATGGATGCTGGTTGGCAGAGGCAGAAGTTTTCCCCTTATTTTCCTCCCCAAAAACTTAAGTCCGACCACATGGTTTCATAGCAAAGCACAGGTATGGAGCTAGCCAATTAATAAACTATATGTTACAATTATGCTTTCTTGGGTCTTTTCCTGACATACATGCATTTAGTTTACAGTTTGCTTAATTTCTAATAATTTTAGGTTTGTGTTTGGAAATATCTATTTCATAGTCAATTGCCTTTTTTTGTTCATGGAAAATATGGCCTGCTGAGGAGAAATTGGCTAACAGCTGTGGGATCAGCTGTTAACCAATTGATAATACTATGAATCAGAAGAGGAAGATGCTGGAAACTCTGACTTAGAAAAGTATGAACTACAGCACAGAAATTAATATGGGTTTATTCTGAAAAGAAGAAGCGAGGTATTGTATATGTATACACACACAGTGATATTTTTAAATGACTAGGTAACAGTTTTTTACTCCAGTGTTGTTAAAGCGTTGTAAATTCTTGCTGGGATTAATTAAACCTACCAAAATAAATCTTTCCTTTCCTTTCCTTTCCTTTCCTTTCCTTTCCTTTCCTTTCCTTTCCTTTCCTTTCCTTTCCTTTCCATCATTAGTATGCAAACATTGGATTTTAATTACATATGTTGGTACTGAAAGTATATTTCCATGGCACTGCATGAATCATAACAGTTTACTCTTCAGTGCCCAATACATTTACTTTTAGTGGAATAATGAATTAATAGTTTTAATTTTGGAAACTCTTAACCCACAGACATTCTTGGCATCATTATTGCTGGTGTTCCTCAAAATCATTAAAACCATTTCACCACCCAGAGTTACTCAGTGAGTGAAATGGAATGGTCTCCAAATTTGATGTAAATAAATAAATAAAAATTTGTTAGTCTTTCAAAAAGTAGTGGAGATCTGTGTTGTGCTTTGGATGATTAGTTTTATGTTGATACATTGTTTTATAGCAATAACAGTAGCACTTAGACTTACATACTATTCCATAGTGTGTATGGCTGCCCATATGCACTATGGAGCAGTATATAAGTCTAAGTGCTATTGTATTCTGCATTCTAACTACTGCGCCACCACAGCTCTTATATTATGACTTATATTGTATTGTAACCACTTAACAACAAGGGTGTCAAACTCGATTTGAGGGCCACATCAGTTTGACCTTGGGGGGCTGGGATGGGTGTGAATGTGGTCATGGTCAGAATGGCATCACTCATGTTGGGGTGCACCTGTGGTGGCTTGAGTAGTCTGCCAGCAAAAACGGGCTCCTTAGCTCCGTTTTTGGCTGCAACAGCCTCTTGCAACTGTCTGCCAGCAAAAACAGAACTTGGGAGGACTCCACGAGGTGCCGGGAGCTGGTCCTTTGCTATTTCCAGGTCATCCCCATGGGCCAGATCTAAGCAACCCATGGACCAGATCTGGCCCCCAGGCCTTGAGTTTGACACTCCTGACTTAGAATTTTAGATTGGAATAATAACAAATATTGCATATAAGGAAATACTTTATGTGCTGTTGCTGTTTCAATTAACTGTTTCTTTTAAATCAAGGAACTGTGTGTATATATTTACCAAGGTGCTTAACTTTCACTCTCTTAATCTTTATTTGTCCATTTTATTCTAAGCTAGCATTTAAGGTGTTATGTATGGAACTTGATAGGCTCCAAGTTCCCTATTCTGATTGGCCGAAAAGGCCATTCTCAGATTGGCCATTAGAGAACCAATCCGATTAGCCCACCAGATGGCGGGAACACTTAAAGTGGTGTCATTGGCCACAAGCTGCGAGCAAGCTGCTATATAAAGGGCTGCCGTGGCTTGGGCTGTTGTTCCGTTACCATTGCTTTACTGAATTATATAAAGAGTTTGTTGTGGGAACCCAGTCTTGCGCAACTTATTTCCAGATGGAACACTGGCAACGAAGGTGGGATCGTCGTAGAAGAGCGAGACCAAAGCATGCGGCAATCTGAACCGAGCAACAGAGATGGCCGGTAACAACGCGCCGCCCGCACCATTCAATCCTGATGAGGAGGATTGGGAGTCGTATATCG
>BHFT01008685.1:0-49130 GCA_004320025.1 Laticauda laticaudata
GAATTAATGAATTGAAATATGAAAGGGAAATTTATCTAAAGATTAGTTGAATGGATAATAATTTGAGATGATATTAATTAAGAAAGTTGAAAATGTAACTATGACTGTATAAATACAGTAATCTGGAACTACGTTGCTCACGTGAAGAGATGTGTAAAAAATAAAAATAAAAAAACTTTGGGGGAAAAATGAGTATTTATCTGAAGCGGACTGATAGAGAGGAAATAAGGCCATTGATCTCAGAAATATTTACATCTTAGGATTTTATTGTATGCTAAGAGGGAGGATGTAAGTAGTACAAGTGGGAATTCAGCCAAAACTCAAAATATATAACCCTATACATTACAAATCTTCCATATGTTGCTGAACTGGTGCAAATTGCTAAAACCGGTATTACGAGAGACATAGTTTCTGCAGAATGCTGTTACCTACTTATTTAAAGAGGCCTTGTTATGTTTAATAGGCCTTACTGGCACAGATATTCTCCAGTTTAGAGTCACAGCAAGGTAGTACTGTTGAGTACAGGACAATATTTCCTAAACTAATAATTGTGCAAATGCTTGCTGTTGTTTTTAACCCTATTTATTAACATTGTTGGGAGATAATCTGGGTAGGCTTTTTCCCCAGGAAGTGACACTGGGGGCTTTTGTCCATGCAGTAGAAAGTCAACAGCATCTGAAAGCAATCAATAGCTCAAAAATTATCAGAACAAAATCTTCATACAAATAGATCACTAAATAAAGAAGTTGCCATTACAACTGAATATATCAAAGATGTTTACCACATATATAATTTAACAAATTGTTGACTCTCTCTGAACGTATTCCCGATGTAAATCAATATGAAAACATGTACATATTTTGAGGTTGTCTTCTAATATATGCATAGATATAATATATGCAAGTTATTTTTCATAAATACCTATTTTTGTTGCATTTATCTTCAATATTCAGTTTGTGCATAGTTTGAATTCAGGTATTTGGACATTTACTTATATTTGCATACTAGTTTGTGAACAGATTTTTGGATATGCAAAATGTATAGGCTTCCACTGAATCACAAACATGTTTCTAATATCCATGCTCCTAAGTGGACGTTTGTGAAATATACAGTGTCAAAGAAAAGTTTAAGTCCAATAAATGATTATGAATTACGTACATACGTTGCAACTAGAGGCACCTAAAAATATATTGTATATCTGTATTAGCATGGTAAATGAATCAAAGATATTTTTTTTCAAAACCAATGTTCACATGAAAGGATCTAGTATCTTAAGGCCCTGTCCCACTGCACTTATGGATGCAAAGAGGATGTAAAACGTTAAAAAAAGCTTGCCACCCGTTGGAAAATGCTATGCATCATTGACTGTACTCACTTGCATATTCGTGTTTTTACATACCCTCTATCCTCGACATAGCCGTTCCTCTGAGATTCATCCATGCAAGAAGTTTTTGAGCTGCGAGCAGAGAACTTTACTGATACAATACACACTGTAGCCGCTGCGTATGATGTACATCTGTGACATATACGCCGGCACCAAACGCTTCTATGTCCATTATCATCCATAAACGTCGTATGTATCCTCATCTGCAATCCTCTGGCCATATCCCTAACACATACCGCTGCCAGCTGAAAATGGAGAAAGTGAGGAAACAAAAGTGTGCAACAGAACGCTTACACAGTGCGAGTTATTAGTAGACGGAAACTAGAAAGGATGTCAAGCGTTATTTGCATCTCATATATTAAGGCGATTTAAAACAGACAAAACGTTTTGTATCCTGGGCTATGTACTTGCTCGGATATTTAGGGCATGTCTGCAGTATGTCTAGAGTATGTAGAAGGACACCTAGCGGAAGACTACCGAATTTTCCTATTAAAAAGGGGAGACAAATCATCTGGATCTCAGTATGAGTCCAGCTAGCTGTGGCCTGCACAGAACCTCTCACCACATTGGTCTTGTTCTCCACATCATTTGTTCACCTGAGATCGATATCACAGTCCGTCTATGGTAGCCATGCGATCATTCATCCCAGAACCAAAACTGGCCAAGTTCAGACTGTTTCACCTTTTATACGAAGCGACGAGGAGATTGTCCAAGAGCTTGTGTGGGTCGAGGATGGATCTGAGAAGACATAGACTTTGGACTGAACTATAATATATATATATGATGGTGGAGAGCTGAGGAATGAAGACCCTCGTGCATTCCATCACTTATATGAGCGATGGCCACCAGCCATGAACTTTTACGTCCTGGGTACGAATCATGATAGAGATCTGAGACCCAGGTTCGCCAAGCTTTCGTAGCAACAACTTCATCCCCACCCTGGGCCGCACTGGATACCTGAAGAGGCTGAGGCACTGACTTTGCGCACCTGGCCTCTGGATACACATACAGAACAATGCAGTATGCGTGGAGGGTCCACACAACAGCAATCAGCAAAGTGGTACAGAGAAGTGGTGCAGGCTAATAAATTGAAGAATACCGTGCGAGAGCTCCGTCAAGTGCCCCCCCTGAATAATGGCTGGCAAGGAACTTTGCAGTCTCACGACTAGAGAGTATCAGAAAGGGTCCGCGAATATTTCCCCACATCGTTGGTAGCCACTAGATGGAACCAGCCACTGGTACCTCAAAGCTTCCAGCTAACTTCAGGGATCCACTTATTTTCAACTAACAAGGGCTTCTTCAGTCTCTCTCTTTGCATGGTTTGATGCTGACTACAAGTTCATCTACACTCGATGCTTGCGACGTCAAGGTGGTCAGCTGTCAGTTGCCCAAGTATATACAATCGCCTATGTCCCTCCGAAGGGGCGAGACGCACGCATCATCTGGGTTTTCCAGATCCAGCATAACCCCTATACCCAATGTCAACACAAGATGTGCCTCTTATCATCTTGGCTTCAGTGATTATGACGCCTCTCCCTCTCCAAGTACCTCATACCAGCAGTTCAAGATACCTCACCACGTGAAGAGAGATTCTTCAACTACAGCTGTCACAGCGGGCAAGCACATGGTCAAGTGAGAACGCCTTTGGCATCTTGGCCAAGCAGGTTCCAGATAGTTCTCACCACGCCACGCAATGCATGGCAACATACTGTGAAGGAGGCATTGTGGAAGCTTTGCTGCATCTGCCCACAATCTCCAATGTGCACCGCGCTAACCAGTGTTTGCAGAACAGACTTGTGGACCGTCAACAAGGGAAATGGGATAATGCGAGCCCTGGTTGAAGTGGAGGGCTAAAGGAGAAACTGATAGACACTGTGAGTACTACAATGGCACCCAGGAGCTTCACGTTTACAAGGAAGAAGCAAGTCGCAACTCGTCCTGAGAATTGCGAGCATGCAACTCCCCAGCTTGATGAGCAGTTCTGCGACGTAGGTCCCAAGTACGCCGGTAAATATGACTCTAATTGGATGCTTTTCCTTGGAGCCCTGCGCATTAACATCTATATGAGATTGTGCCATGTATCGTTGACGTGGTCTCTACATCAGATGAATATAGGCATTAATAAAGAGGTTTTTTTTAACATGTGTTTTGATCTAATGAAATAAAATTTTTATGATATATGATTAATATCATATGTGTGGCAGCTGGGATCGGTGGACCATACAGTCCACTATGCTTAGCATGCGAGGCTTTATCTATCCCTACAACTATCTTAGCTGATCCCACACAGCATCGCGAAAATTGTTAACCAATTTGTTAAAAGTTTTCACCAACACTTTTACTAAGGTAAAAAAATGAACCAAGCTGTCTTAAGCAAAGGATAACTTTATGAACTGTCTTGAGGTAAACTTTATGACTTTTTATTAAATAAGCAAAATGAACAAAGTAAACCTGAATTAAGTGTGTTAAGCTATAAGATAAACTTTATTAACGTTCTTCGGTAAACTTTATGACTTTATTAAAAAGCAAAATTGAACGAAGTAAAGTGTCTGAAGCAAAGATAAACACTGAACCAAGTACAACTCAGTCTGTGACACTATTGTCAGTCACTCTGAGAGTGTCCATGGGTGTCTCAGTCTGTGTATGCGCGAGAGGAACTGTGAGGAGCGTGGCTTGTGCGCCTTGAGTGCTGGTCTGACGGCAATTCCATCTGGGGTGCCTTGGCCCACTAGAGTAACAACAAGGGTGTGTGTTCAGGAAGCTTGTCCGGACGAGGGATTCAAGTTCCGTGGAGGTGTGAGACGCCCTTCATCAAGGACTCTGAGATGTTGAGGCCCGAAGACTGATGACAGATTGTCCGTTGAGGTCTTGGCCGTGCAGGCGTAATGAGGCGACTCTAGCCTGATCGCAATAGCTCCGCGTTTACGTAAAGCTTCATGTACCCTCTGCCTATCCGTGATTGGTCCGAAAGTGGCAGGCTGTCTGGTCTGCAGCTGGTGCGTGAGGACATGTAAGACGTCTGCTGCGTGCATGAACCTAGGACGCCTGGACTGGGAAGGTACTGCTTCTCGCATGTGGGATAGCCTGGTACTCGTAGGCTGTGTGGTGGTTGAGAGGGCTGTTGAAAAGCCGTGGAAGGGCTCTCTGACTCTGTGACATCCGCCTGGGGTGGAGGAAGCAGGACCTGGACTGGGTAGGACGCAGCTTCAGCTGGGCCTTGTATGGGTTAGGCCGTTTGCAGAAGTGCTGTTATCCTTCTCCTTTCATCACTCCTGGTACTGGGCCTCCGGGCAAGGTACCCTGAAGGGCTGTGGCTCAACGTAGGTGATGAAGGCCCTGGTCGGCGGCACCGAGGATCCTGCCTTCCAAGGTGACCAGCCGTGAGAGAGAAGTTCTGTGCTGCGTCTCTCTTTCCTCTGATCTCCAACAGGACTACTGTGGTTTCTGGCCTATGTCTGTTCCTCTCGTGGCTGCATCCTGTGGAGGTGGCGTGGTAGGGAGGTGGGTTCTGGCCTCTGTGGCCTGCTGCTTCTTACCTGCCGAGTGTTGTGACAGGTGCATCCTCAAGTCCGCCAGCATGGGAGATGCAGCTGTTGGTTGGGGGTCGTCTGCCGGATGGGCGCTCTGAAGACACCTGCTACCTGGACAGAGCTTCGCTTGCGCTCTGCTGCTGGAAGCGGACTGTTGCTGTCTGTCGCTGTCTGAGGGAATGGGGTGTTGAGAGAAGGAGCAGTGGTGCGTGCTCTCGGTGAGCGGAATCTCACCTTCCAGGAACTAGCACTTGGCCATGATGTAAAATCTCCCGGCAGTGAGCTTGACAGCGGCTTGCTGCTCGGATTTTTGAGGTGTTAGGCTTGCCATACCAGTGTGCATGTGCTCTCCTCACCATCCCAGATAGACTATCCTGGAGTGTACCCAGACTTCTTGTCTTTGTCTCTCCAAGCTGCCCTGCCTTCTTTCTTTGGTTGTCTGCTGATAGCAGTTGTTGTGAACACCTTTCTCGCCAGAGGTACTTGTTCTTCCTCAGCCATTCCAGCACCTTTATCTCAGCTCCTCGCAACGGGGTGTTCCATCCGCCCTCTCGGTTATCCTTGTTTCTCTCTCCTCCTACCATTGCCTCTTCCTCCCCTCGAGGCACGGGGCTTCGAGCAGGGCCTTGAGCACAGGGCCTTTCAGTGTGGGCATTTGAGCGAGTCAAGGCCTTCAGCAGCAGGCTTTGAGGGGCTCGGTGCAGCTTGGCGGCTTGGTCCACCACAGCAGCAGCAAGCAGCAGCTTTCAGAGTCTCAGTGCCAGGGGGTGGTCGAGCTGCTAGACGTATTCCTGTTCCTTACTTCCCAGGGCTGAACGAGTAGGCACGCTTCCTCTTTTCGCCTCGATGTGGATCCGAACGCATGGTGTTCCTGACTTCGATGTATGTGGCCAGCAACGTCTTGTGCCCCTGAATGCGACTGCATGGCATGCTGCATCCTTTTACATCCGGCGGAGCTGACAGCAATTCACACTCTCCCGATCTGCGCTCGTGCACGCTTTGCATCCGATATTACATCCATGCAGCATCCGTTTTGCTTCTATAAGCATCCGTGATGTCATCCGCGTCGATCCGCTTCGATACGTGCCCTTCCGCTATGCGCCTCTGCTTCGCAATTCCCCCTGGTAAGCCTCCTCTCGGACGTGTCATCCGCTTCGCATCCAGCGTGTTCATCCACCTCGGCTTCCCTGTGCAAACCATCCACTTAAAATCATCAGCCTGCTTACCGTCTATGCACCAGTCCGTATCTTTTCTGTTCTGTTTATGCAAATTTTCTGCCACTTTTTTAGCGGATCTAGCGCGGATACAAACAGCGGATATGAACCACCCCCGAATATTTTGCTCATATCCGCTTGTCGTCCTATATGCATACGTTTTGCGGTCGTTTGCGTCCGTCGGCCAGTGGGACCTAGCCTTTAGATATATGCAATAGATTTGATAAAATTTCTTTTTATACTTCATAAAAAAAGTTTATCCCATCAGAAAATAAATGTGATCAGAGCGCCCTCTTGTGTCTAAGCACTTTTATTGTCTAACAAAGAAAACCACTGCCTAGCAGTTGAAAAGAATTCTTATCTGGGGCTGCCATCTGCACAATGCCATCTAAATTACCTGTTTAAAAAAGATGAAGTACAGCCTGGTTTGAACTGGATTAGAATACAAAGTAATTCTCATTGTTAAAAAGAAAATCCTGGGCTAGAAAAATAAATGCAAACTTGGTAAACGTTCTTAAGATTTGGTTTGGCAATATAATTATTTTAAATGTAAGTTTCTCCATTGTTTATTCCTGAATAATATGTTTAAGGATACTTACATAATTGAAAAAAAAAGAAGGAAAAAAAGGTTCCTCATTATGTACAATAGCTATGCTAAGAGCAGAAATATTTTTTTTTCCTCTCATGGGCTGTTAAGTTCTTGAATAAAGGCTTTAAAGACACGTAATCATCCTTGGGACATCTGCTTTGGGTTCCTAACAGCATAAAGGGCTGAACATACTCATCAAATTGCACTAACTGCTGTTTCCAAATCTTACAGATAAAATGTGTAAGGATCACTTTCAGTAGTTGTGCTTGTCACATTTCCCAATTAACTTTAATTCTAATTTTATAGAGACAAAGGCCACAATAGACCTTTCAAGTCTCCGAAAATTTGCAAGAGTTAGAACTACTACGCAGAATGCTTTGGCAAAAATTATCTAGCTATTTGATAATTCCACCTGGAATAATACTTTCCCCCAGCATATCTAAGACATTAATGTAACCATCCTACCTTTTCCAGAGTATCAGGCTACAAATTAAGAAAAGGTCATTACAGGTCTTGACTTACAACCACAACTGAGCCCAAAATGTATGCTGTTGTTAAGTGAATTTTGCCCTGTTTTATGACCTTTGCCTCAGTTGTGAAGTGAATCATTGCAGTTGATAAGTTAATAGCCAGTTGTGAAGTGAATCTGGCTTCCCCATTGATTTTGCTTGTCAGAAGATCATAAAAGGCGGCCATCATATATATGATCTTGGGACACAGCAATAGTGATAAATATGAACCGGTTGCCAACCATCTGAATTTTGATCACATGACCCTGGGATTGCTGGAATGGTCCTAACTGTGAAAAATGGTCATCAGACACCTTTTTCCAGCACTGTTATATGATCACTAAATGAACTGTTTGAATGGTCACTAAATGAACTGTTGTAAGTTGTAAGGGCTACCTGTATATTGCTGGCTGTCAAAGTCAAAGACCAAGCTTATGGGACGCCGTTAAGGTGCCCAACTCCCTATATTCTTTATTAACTCTCACTGTCCATCCAGACCAAAGGACTTTTTGTTTTCAAGTCAGAATAACACCTGGGGTCCCAGCCTAAGACCAGAGCTCCTCTGCTTCCCCAATCTGGGAGAAAGCCATTTTATACCCCTAATCAAGACAGAAGCTATAAAGGAGTGAAGTTCAGCCTCCCTGCCCGGCATTAAACATGCTTTGCTGGGATCTGGTCATGGTTTATTTTATTTATTTTGATTCGTCAATCGCTTACAAGATAATAGGTATGAGTATATACATAGTTATGAATACATAAAATGGGTACCTATACAAAAAAATAAGAGATAATAGGACAGGGACGGTAGGCACATTGGTGCACTTATGCATGCCTGCTTCTCTTTGGGTGTGGGAGTGATGAGCAGTTGTGTGGGATGTTAATGAGCAGGGCTGCCAAAAGCCTTCTCTCTCTCTTCCCACCCAATAATTTGACAGCTATTGCTAGTAAATAAATTAATAATAATAATAATAATAATAATAATAATAATAATAATAATAATAATAATAATAATAATAATAATAATAATAATAATAATAACAACAACAACAACAGAAGAAAGCAGGAAAAAGAAGGGGGCGAGAGATATCTCAGATTCATCTCTATGGAGACACTTTCCCCCTCTCCCCCAATCCATCCAAACAAACACCTGTTCTGAGGGCTTAGAAGCAAACAGCCACAGCCTCGAAGCAAACACAGCAAAGGTAAAAGTAAAGCCAGCCGGAAAAGGGGCCGTTGCCCAGGTACAAAAGAGGCCAGGGATCTCGCGTCTTTAGGGCGTAGAAGTCGCCGTTTTAAACCAGTGGAACAGCTCACCTTCCGATGGGGTGGGCGCTTCATCCCTGGAGGTTTTTCAAGAAGAGACCGGGCAAGTCACTTGACCTGAAATGATATAGGATCTCCTGCTTGAGCAGGGGGGTTGGGGTGGGAGTGGGCTGGACTAGAAGGCCTCGAAGGTCCCTTCCAGCTCTATTCGGGTTCGGATCGGGCTAACTACTTGTTAAAAGGACAAAGAAGCTTCCCCCCCCCTTTCCTCCCCGGTCAATCGCGTCGGGTTTGTCAGGAGGTTTACTCTTCGGAGTAAATGCCGCATAAACGAAAGAGGCGGCTCCTTGAGAGGCCGCGATCTCGCTCTCGGCGCCGGGGCTGGCTNCCCCCCCCCCCCCCCGGGAGACTCGGCGGTCGGAGCAGCAGCCACGTCAGCCCGCTTGCCCTTCCTAACCCCGCCCGCCGCCTCCGCCTCCGGCCGCGAACCGGATCCGCCGCCTCGCTTTTCTTCGTCTTCGCCGCTGCTCCCGGCTGCAGCTCCGGCTCCTCCCCCGCGCCGGCACCAGCAGGCAAGGATCCCCTCTAGCATCAGGTAAGGGCTCCGGCTGCAGCTGCCCTCGGCTCCACCGCCCGCGGCCTGGGCAAGATAAAGAAAGCTGAAGCCGCGAAACATCCTGGCTTTCCTTCCGGCTGTGCCGATCTCAGTCCGGCTGCTTGCTTGGAGAGTCAGTCTCTCCCAGCTTTTCTTTCCCGTTCCCTTCGTTGGAGGGCTTGGTTTGTCTCGGCTTTCCTTTTCCACCCGCCGGTCCCTCCTCTTCTTCTGAGCTTAAGGCCTTTTTTCCCTCACCTCATCCTCCTCCGCAGCCCGCGCACGCCTGGCTCCTTTTAAATGCCCGCCGCGGCTTCTGCACCGAGGCATTTTCTGGTGTGTTTTCTAAGCCTTCAGGCCGGGGGGAGCCGTTGCATTGTTTCTCGAGAGGCTGCTACTCCGCTTCCTATCCATTATTGGTGGCTCCCTCTCTCTCTTTTTGTCGGAACAAGCCAAGAGTTTTGCCATTAGAATGTGAGTTTGGCCGCTTTCCCTCGGTCCTCCACCCTACCCTGACCCCAGTGGGATGTCAGCACTACAATTCTCTCCTCCTTAAGTGTTAGGGAGAGAAACTGCCAACTTCAAGTTGGAGCTACAGCTAGTCCTCGACTTAGGACCCCCAATTAGAACCCAAAACTTCGGTTGCTAAGGGAGACAGCTGTTAAGTGAGTTTTGCCCCCTTCTCTTGCCACAGTTGTGAAGTGAATCACTGCAGTTAAGTTAGTAAGATGGGCTGATGGACTAACCTTGCTAAGTGAAACATTAGTTAAGTGAGATGTGCCCCATTGTATGACTTTTCTTGCCCTTGTTGTTAAGTGAATCGCTGCAGCTGTTAAAGTTTAGTACAGTTATTAAATGAATCTGACTTTCCCAGTTGACTTTGCTTGTCAGAAGGTCGCAAAAGTGACACCGGGACACTGCAATGGTCATAAATATGCATCAGTCGCCAACCGTTTTGAATTTTGATCACGTGCCCATGCAAAAGTTGTAACTATGAAAAGCGCTCTTAAGTCACTTTTTCCAGTGCCTTTGTAACTTTGAACCATCACTAAATGAACTGTTGCAAGTTGAAGACGATCTGTATGGAGGGGTGATTGTTTTGGATGATAGCTTCCATAATATTTTGCCTTTGTCTTTGCTGCCTTGGACTGATACGAATTGCCTAAAGATGTACCTGCGTGGCATCAAATTGCATGCCCAAAGCAGCATTTCTGTTATTTCATCAGTCCTCCACAAAGGCAAGGTGGATTATTAGTGCTCCAGAAAGGACTGGCAGGACCCAGATCTATTAAGCCTCAAGAAGATAGCAGCTCTGCTGATATTTTTAAAGGACGAGGATGGCACTTATTTGACTTTCAAACCACAACCTAGGATGGAGGAATGTTAATACAGTACTTAAAGTATCACTTATATTTCCCTTAGTTTTTTCAAAAACTTGTTTTTGAAGATTTTAGTATGTAGTCTTTCACTCATTCTGCTGTTGATTTCTCCTCAAGGTGAACTACATGTGAATGCATTTGATCATTTCCTGTAGCCAAAATTCATCTGAATCTTGTAACGCTGCTTTGCTGGAGTGCTTCTGCCTTTAAACCACAGGAATAAACAGGTGAGCCTTTTCCTTACTATGCAGGCATTCATTCTTGGCAGGGTGTAGCTTTGTGTGCAAAAGTGCACATGCTCAAAACTGAGAAAGTATCCTGTAGAACTGATAAATTACTGTATTACTTGGCTAGAATAGCTAATTGCCTTAACCATCTAACTCCATTAATCTATGTATTGAATGCTTCACAGTTAGATTGTTGTAATGCAGTATAATGTGTGGTTTTTGCTCCTGATGGATCTGGAAATAGATGCGGAATTGATATTGGAACATCAAATGGATCATTTGGCCATATCCTCTAATGAAATAACTGTATTGACTACCAGTTAGTTTACCAAGCTAGTATTAAAAATTTGATTCTGGCAAACAAGAGTGTAAACAAACTGGGACCAGGATGTAGATCCTATTAAGCATTAGAGAAGTCCTCTTGAAACTGCTGGGTTTGGCAAAATGCTATTTTCTGATTATTCATAGTTGAGCCTATGGTGCCCCCAGCTTTCTAAAACAATTTCTTCCCCCAAACCTATGGGGCATTTATATTTTGTTCATTAGATCCCTGTTGATCCCTGTTCATTACATCCCTTATCTCTTCATTCAAGCCTTCACTAAATGAACATTATGCACAACGGTTTTATTTTCTTCTTTTTTCATAGTTTTCATTACTTTATTATTGCATTTTAAAAACACAGAAATAACTGGTTTAAGATATAGATAAAAGGGAAACAATATAAAAATCAGTTGAACAAATTAAGAATAAGGAAGCTTTTCTAGATTCTTTTTTTTTTCCCAAAAATTTTATTGATTTTTAAAAGACAAACAAAACACATAACATAAAAACATAAAACATCTTTTTTGAAAGCAGCTTGATCCCGGGTTACATCTCACAGACATAAATTCAAGTTCATTGCTCACTTTTATACACTATTCCATAATCTTATTGACCATTAACATTTTCTATATAGCTTCTCCCCTCTTTTCACTCTCTTAATTCTATTTTATTTATTTCATCTCATTTAAATCATTTACAGTTATATCCTTTGTATCTGTCCTGTTTCAGCTGTCTATTATGTTTTCTCATTACACAAAAATATTCCTCCTGTAATCACTGATTGGGTATGACGCTTTTATCTTTCCCCTAAATTAACACTAAAATAATACATAAACTTTCATTCGCGTTCTGCATTAGTATTTCTAAAGCTAAACACTATATTTAAAAAAAGAAAAAATTATAAATATAATTAATATAATTACAACAACAATCCATAACCAAATTGAACTCTATCGTTTAAAAATTAATATTCATTTAATCTTAAATCATTTTATACCTTTTCAAGTAAGTATCCATGCTGGTCTATGGCAGATACTTATAAATTAATAGTTGCTTCCCCCCACTTCACTTAATAATTTAAGACATTATGTAATTAAAATGTTCCCATTCCTCTTAATTCAATTCTCTCATATTTCATTCATTTATTTTTGGTCAAAGGATAAAAGATTTTCACTTAAAATTACATTGAATATTTTAATCCCATTTTATAATCAATATGTTAGTTCCAAATTTTTCTAACATTATTTCTATACAAATACAACAATACAGTCCGGTTTGTATTTTTACAGCACTCTTTCAGTTATATTTTTACCCATTATCTTTAAATAAGTCCTGTTTCTTTACAATTTATTTTAACTCTTCATTGTCATTCTCCCTCTTTCTGTATCTCCTCTTTTTCTGTTGCTTTTACTATTCATAAATCTTAAACATTTTTATACATGCCTTTTCCAAATAGGTATCATGCTTCTATGGGAACACTTATAAATTTTGCGTAGTTACTCCCCCCCCCCATTTCACATATATTTTAAAACATTATGTAATTTAAAATGTTCCTTCCTTCTTAATTCAATTCTTTCATATTCATTTTCCATTTAATTTTTGTTCAAAAAAAAAAGAAATTTCCACTTAAATTACGTTGAATAATTTGATCACATTTTATAATCAGATGTTGTTCCAAATTTTCTAACATTATTTCTAATACAAATACACAACAATACAATCTTACTTGTACTTTTGCAGAATTCTTTTCGCGTTTTTATATTTACCCATTAATCTGCTAAATAAGTCCTGTTTGTTTACATCTTGTTTCAACCTTTTATGCTTCTCTGTCCCTTCCTTCCATCCCTTGCTTCTCCATCTTTAGCGTTACCTTTTTAACCGCCCTTGCTCTCTTAATCTGCTACCCTCTGTTTTATACTTCCTCTTTTCTGTTGGCTTTCTGATATTGTGTCCACGTTTCACCCTTATTTTTCCCTTTTTTTGGTTGTCTTTTTTAAGTCTTAAATTTCTTCATTCTTTTTCCCCTCTCTTCCCCTTTCTTTCCAGATAAAGTTCCTTGTTCATTAAAGATGGCTTTTTCTTCAGTCCCAATTCTTGTACTTGTAGTTTCTCATACGTAGAAATCGCCATTTCCTAAAAAATAAAAATGGAGCCAAAGAGCCTTCTCCCGTTCTTGTTCCTCTTCTTTTATATTTTATAAATTCCATTTTCAATTCATCACAAATAATGCCATTGTAAAAAAATTTTATTGAAACAACACCAAATTATTTCTAATCATTCAAATTAACGAATTTCCAAAAGTCCAAAAATCACCAACCCAAGTCCAAAATAACACAGTCTGATTTCATTTAACACTTTCTTCTTTTTTTCCTTCTCTTCCTGGGGTTGTAATTCAGTTACAAAGTTCCAGTTAAAATTGTGTCTTTAGAAGTCTGTGTATGAATTTTATTCTAGTCTTTAAATTCCAAGCAAGTCTCCTCCAACCAAATCTTCAATCTTAATCTTTATCTCTCCCTTCCCACTTACAGCATAAAAAAAATTTTTTTTCAGTGTTCAGATCTTTATTGTCCCCTTGGCTTTCAATCTTTCCAGTTTGATTACCTGCTTTGATGCCAAAGCGGTTTTCCGATTTTCTCATTCATCTGCTGTCACCGTAAGGAAGGAGAGTGAGAAAAAACAAACTTTCCCTTTCACTTTCATTCGGCCGCTCTAGATCTTCTGAGGGAACGATGTATCTTTTTCCAAAAAATTTAGAATTCCAGGATATCTTGATGTTGCTTCTCCTTCCTCGGTTCAGCCAAAACTTTCACTTCTCAGCTTCCTCCTGCACATTCTTTTCCGGATGAAAGCTTCTTTGTGGCGGTCATTTCTGACCACTGCTCTACCGCTTTCGGAAAAGGGAGTTAATCCAGCTGAGGAGGGGGGTGCGACTCCCCCTGATCCCTGCTAAGTCTCCCCTGTCTTCAGCTACCTCTACCGGGTAGCTATAGCCCCGAAGCCGGTTGGCTCGGGGCACTCCAGTGGCGAGCGCAGCAGAAACCGTGCATGATCGCGGATTCCTGCCGCCGCCACGCCTTGCAAACCAAAAGTTCCAGCTTTTCTAGATTCTTGATAATCCTGAAATCCTTCAAGTTTTGAATTTGATTTACAGATTATTCCACCCTAATTTACAGCAAACTCTGCAGGGCTTGAACTGGCCCACAAGAGAAGATTTGTTTCTGTGTTTCTACATTTTCTATTGGTTGGCAACACTTTCCTCAAGTTAAAGTGTTTAAACTCCCATAACTGCCTTTCAGGAATTATTTCTTACAACTTTTTTTTCCTAGCATTTTTTCTGCAAATGCAGGCTCTGCTTTTTTCAGATCATCAGAGTGCTGATACATTGGTTGCGATAGGATTTGATTAGCTGGCTTGTCACCCAATATGAACTGAGAAAGAATGGCCCAAAGCCTTCCAGCCAGCTTTCATGTCTAAGGCCAGGCTAGAGCCCATAGTTTCCTGGCTTCTAAACCTGGTGTCTTAATCACTGAATCAAAATAGTTCTCAATAATTTATTACCTGGAGGCCACCTTATTCCAAAACCAATTAATTGTCTTTCTAGGCAAGTTCTGGCAGATTAGTTTGCAATGGACTTTCCTGTCACTTGCTTCATGACTCCTTAATTGCATTCAACTGATTATATAAGGAGAGAACCTGGAACTTTCTTCCAGTGCCCAGCATATGCTCTGTCACTAAGGTTATGGTTCTTCCTCTTTTTTTTTTCTTTTGACTGGGTACCAAGGGTGGGATGCTACTGGTTCGGCCTGGTTTTAGAGAACCGGTAGCTGCGAAGAGCAGCTGACACTGAACCAGTTCTGTGTTTGGCCCACCTGCCTGCCTGGGCTCTAGGCTGTCCTTTATTCCCTGCTTTTCCCTCCTCAGCTGGTTTGCATGACACAGCTGAGGTTGAAGAAGCAGAAAACTAGGATTTTCAAATGCTACGCTGATGAGTTCTTACAAACGCTGCACACACGATGTCCCCAGTTCAGAGAACTGGCTGGCCCCGCCCCGCCCACTGACTCCTTACCTGGCAAGGGATTCATCCAACTTGCCTGGTTTGGTAAATTGCTATTTTTCCTTTTTTTTTTCCCCAGACCATCAGCTGTTCTTCTCTGCCGGGAGATTTAAATTAGCTAGAAAGCAAGAAATCCATGGATTTCTTGCTTTCTAGCTAATCTAAAAGCAGAGCTGAACCTTCCTTAGGACTGAAGCTTTTCAGTGCAGATTCAGGTAGCTGATTGCAGATTGCAGATAGCTTTGAAATTCAGCTGCCATCTCTAAGTTCATCTGTGATTCTGTGAGCAGCTCAATCTGCCTGCCTGCTTTGCCTACTTTGGGGTAAAAGTTGCTCTTTTTTAATAACAAATTTAATATTTACATACATAGTGTGTTGTGAGTTAATTTTGTGAGTTTGCTTGCAAGCAAATTTTATGTGACAGACTCCGATAGCCGACTGCAGATAGATAGATCTCTAAGTAAATCTGTGATTCTGTGAGCAACTCAATCTGCCTGCCTGCTTTGCCTGCTTTTGGATAAAAGTTGCTCTTTTTTAATAAAAACATCAATATTTGCATCAATATTTATAATATTTACAGACAAGCCATGCCCATCCAGTCACATGACCACCAAGCAACACACACAAATTTGGCCACACCCACAGAACCAGTTGTTAATAAATTTGAATCCCACCCCTGCTGGGTACTCCTACCATAATATATTCCCTATTCAAGCAGAAGACCTTATACCATTTCAGACAAGTACCTGTCCAGTCTCTTCATAAAAATCTCTAATGATGGAGCACGAACAACTTCTGGAGGCAAACCATTCCACTGGTTAATTGTTCACATTGTCAGGAATTTCTCCTTAGCTTAGGTTGGATCAATGCAGGATATTTTGAACCAAGGAGGATATGAACAGTATAATAGAGAATAGAGAAAAGGAATTAAATTTGAATTATGTCTCTTTACAAGCACAGCTGCAGAACAATATAAAAACAGCAGAGTTGTGTTGAAGGCTTTAAAGAAAACAGAGGGAATTCAACGTCATGAATTTGCTGTAGAACATAAAGGACATAAAATCTGTTTTTTGTTTCCCTAGGCCCAGTCTACGTAAGAAGCATACATTTCTATGCCTGGATTATGACAGAAAAAATCCTACAAGAAGCTACTTCAGAAATATATGCAGTCCATATTACATCAGAGTGAGACCTGTTAAGTCTGTTGTGAAGTATACTTGACTAAGATATTCATAATGGAGACCTCATTTCCCAAAAGACAATGTGTCAGAGACTTTATAAAAATTGTCTCCTTGTGTTTCATTTTAATATGCCTTGTAGCTTTAGTTGATCCAACTCAAGACTATTACAGTTTACTTGGAATATCCAAAGAAGCAACAAGTAGAGAAATCAGGCAGGCTTTCAAAAAGTTGGCTCTGAAACTGCATCCTGATAAGAACCAGGTAGGTTAGCTTATCAGGAAATGTTTTCCTGTTAACTAAGAAATGTACATGCAAATGTTTAAATATCTTGTAATGCATATTTTGTGATTAATTGGAATAATTGTTTCAAAAAGTATAATGTGTTATGTTACAGTTGTTCAGTCTTGAGCTTCCTATATAATCAAAAGGGGAAATACCCATGAAACTCTTACAACTTCCACAGTTAGCACTTCTCTATTTTTTTCTGCTTCCAAGAAATCATTTCTCTTCATATTCAACCTGATGCTTCTTAATTGTGAGCTACAGTTCCAGATCTTGTAGTTAAATCTATTTGATTATATAATCTATACCAGTGTTTCTCAACCTTGGCAAGTTTAAGTTCAGTGAACTTCAACTCCCAGAATTTCACAGCCACAATCAAATTTGCCAAGGTTGAGAAACTAATCTATAGCTTCAGGGTAAATAATAATAGATCCATGAAATGTAATGCAACAAACTACAAGGATGCATGGTAAATCCATTATTTTTGTAATCAGAGCCCCAGTTGGCCATCAATAATAGTAATAGTGAATTATTATTATTATTATTATTATTATTATTATTATTATTATTATTATTATTATATAATAATAATAATAATACTCTGACAACACTGCATGCATTTCTATAAAATGAGCAGCTGATGTTCCATTTGAAATAGGTCACACCTTGTACAGGTTTGCTATGCAGTGTGACATTTCTTACTTGAATTACGCACCCAACAATAGAACCTGTCTTAATGCTATGGGTATAATAGCCATGTTTGTTCTACTTCAAGCTCAGATCCTGAAAATGTTGGCCAATGAGGAAGAGGAGGAGAAGATTAGATTTCTGCCTGCTTCTCCTTAGTAGTCTTTTAGGCTCTCTGAGAAGTTGCCTGTCTGTTTATTGAGCTTTAGATAAAGAAATAAGTGAAAAGGTTCAGAAAGAAGCAAAATTATACCAACATGTAGGAATTTAAAAGTCATATCACCAACTCATTCAACAGTTCATTCCACTTAAAAAATTCATCAAGACACTCTCCCCCCTCACCCCCACTGTAACAAAGTTGTGATATTGCTGATGAGGTGGTAACAGGCAAATTACCTTCTGCCTTGTCATAGCCCATCCTACCTATCACTTGTCAGAATCCTAGGTAATGTTTTCAGCTGAAGCTAGCAAATATGTAACAAGCTCTCTTGATATGTGTCTAAGACACTTAAAAATTAATGCAATGCCAGTGTCAGAACATTTTTGACAAAATGTCCTGAGCAGATTTCAATATTTTCTCAGTATCTTAATTTTAACACCAGCACTTTTCTTCCAGAACAATCCAGAGGCACATGAAAATTTCTTGAAAATAAACCGAGCTTATGAAGTATTAAAAGATGAAGATCTGAGAAAGAAGTATGATAAATATGGTGAGGAAGGTCTAGAAGATCACCAGGAAGGAGGTCGCTATGAAAGCTGGAACTTTTATCGCTATGATTTTGGTAAGATATTTTCTTACGTAAAACTAAATTGTAACCTATTTTCTGTGGTTCATTTAAAAAAAAAAAACATTTTCAGAGGAAAACATTGGCCCTAATCTGCACACTAAAAGGTATAGGAGAACTGAAGTCTTAATTAGGAGTGTGGGTGTTGTGTGGTAGTATACTATGTATACTTGGCTTTTTTAATTACTTTGGGAGCAGGACACCCAGTATATTAAATTTATTTTGCCATCTAGAGTTGTTAATGAGTTGTTTCGTAATAGTTCTCAGACTGCTTTCAGATTGAGTAAGTCTCCATTTAAAATTGCTTCTTGGTATGGATGGCCAACTGGCAGTCCACTAGCCAGCCATACATACATACGTACATGCATATCAAATACACTCCTTGTGTCTGGTAATGAAGAACCCGGACAAAGAATGTGAAGTAGCAAGCAAAAGAAATTAAAGGAGAGGTAGGGAGGCTATATAACAGAAAAGTCAAACTAAATGTGGTTTATATTGTACTAATATCAATCATTTTATTTCTCCTTTCTGTCCTTGCAAATTATCCTTGTTTTCCATTTATTATTGTCTGTTGTTGTTTTGACACTTCTAACCTTCTCTCTGAAGAACTCCATTTAACCACAACTTTCATAGTCTTCCTTTTTGCCTTAAGTTCTTCCTTTATATATGTTTCACAATTTAATTTTCATTCATTCTCTTTTTTTAGAGTTAAATCAGCTCAGTGTGGTTCCCTTGATTTGTGCTCTGCCTGCATTTATTCAACACTCATTTGTTGAGTGTTGAATCATTTGAGAGTTATTGTTCATGCTATATTTTCTTGTTTTACCATACATATTTTCTAAATATCCAGTTCCTATTGCATGTAACTTGCTTTTATGTCTCTTCTCATATACACAACTCTCAATTATCTTCATCCTATAACAAAATGGACAGAGGCATGCTCTTAAACCAGCCATTTTGAGTTTCTCAACAAACAACATTTCCTGCCCTTTAAGGTAGATCTCTCTTGCTGGGGGAAAATGGGAGCATTTCAAAACAGTAATAAGCAGATGGATACTTCAGTGTAAGTCTTATTGGGTGAAAAAGATGGTTAGCCCTTTGGTCTCACAAGGGGAAAAGAGGTTCAATTGTGTCTCAGCCATTGTCTTAATACACTCACAAATAAGTGCTAGAACGTTGGTTTCTTTCCAAGTTTTTGTATTTTGTATTCTTGACAATAAACCAAAATAATAAGATGTTCTTGTTATGTGCTATGTTAGAAGCTTGACAATATTATGTGTGACAGAATGAGCTATGAAACTCAATTTTGTTTGAGCAAAAAAATAAACTTTACACTGTATATATGAATGAAATGTAGCTTCCCTGCTTTAAAGAAATGTATTATAGCCACTATTGATGGATTTTTATGCTAAGATTTAGTTATTATATAATATTCCAAGACAGAAAATAATTACTAGAACCTAAAGTATCTCGTTATTCATGGGCTAGTGGTCTCTTGGATATATATGAGCAAAGGATTAGTAATTGGTTATTACTATTTAAATGTATAGTGGGATTAAATGGACTTCTAAAAATGCTAACTGAGGGCTTTTTTTACCAGGTATCTATGATGATGATCCTGAAATCATAACATTAGATAGAGGAGAATTTGGTAAGTCATTTGTGATCATGTAATTTCCTAACATTTTCTGCTTTCCAATTTCTTTATTGTGTTGTTTTCTATGACTTTTGTTGTTACTGTACAGATAGCAGAATGTCATTCAGAATCTATGTGAGGTGGTCTCCAAATATTTTTTTATTTATACATTAATTTAGTGATTGCAGTTATAAAATTGGAAGTGAAATAATCACTGACTGAAATAGTCGTTAGGTCACAGAGATTCATGCACCCTTTGTGAAGATCATTGCTTGCTGTCATTTCATTCAGATAAAATTCTCTGATGAGGCAATAGCAGCATTATTCTCATTTTGGCATCAGTTGTCAGGTGTAGAAATTTGGTCATGTGCGCCCAGTAGTTGTAACATTTTTTTCAAATGTTGTATTTGTGAATAGTCTCTAATCAAGGTGGTTACTAAATGAGGAGGAGGTGTTGTACCAGCCTTTCATTTTGGAGGTCAAAATGGCACACAGTTCTCCTCTTTCTCCTACATCAGCAACCCTATCAGGTTGAGTAGGCAGGGAAAGAGTGATAGTGATCAAGCTACTATCACTGAGCCTGGACTTAAAAATTGGTCTCCCTGCTTTTAGGCCAATAACTTAACCACTAAGCTCATATTTTATGCTCTTATCCCCATAATGCTGTTTTCATCCTACAGTAGACATATTAATATTAATTCTTTCCCTTTGTTTCTGTTTTTGCTCTGCCAAATGAATATGGCATGCATCTTAAATTGACTTTTAAGTGAGCATATATGCCTGGGATTAATAAATTGGCATGATGATTTGTAAGAAGTGGGATGCCAAAATAGTCTGTGTTTCTGGGCAGCTATAATTGAGATGGTAGGTATTATCTGTATACTCCTTCCTTTGGTCCAGGACCTGCGCAGTTCCACTTTTAAAGAGCAAGGTTCCTGTCAACTTTTATTCAAAGGGGAAACTAGGGAAAAGAACTTTGCTCCTCCATGGAGTTGATGGGGTTTCTTAACCACTTTCGTAGCATTAATTTGAGACCTGTTCTTCAGCCAGTTTTCTTGATGCATACCAGAATATTTAATCGAACTGTAGCAGACTCTGCCAAATGCAGCATTTAGTTTTCAGAAGTACCTAGCTTTGGGGTCCTCTAAGGAAGATCTAAAATCAAAGGCTCCCCTCTCTTTATTATTTCTTATTAGTGTTTCTAACATAGGCTAACTTCAGTGGAGATGTTAGGTTCTGCTGGTCTGGTCATCTTTAAATCTAATTAGCCATGTATCATGTGTTTTAAAGTAGGGGAGGGAATCTAGTTCCTTCCCAATCAACAAGGCGAGTAACTGTGGATGATGGGAGTTATTATTCAACTGCAACTTACAAGTTTCAGTCTCATTTTAAGACTTTTTAAATTAATTTAAATTAATTTTGATGGGCTGCAGAGATACTCCAATTCCTTCCACATTATATTACCCTTCAATTCACATCATCTCTAGATCAGCAGTTGACTGGAAGACATGAAAAGTCTTTCTCAGCTGGAGGATTTTGGTTTAGAAGACTAGGCTACTCTGTGTGCTCCCACTTCCCTCTGATTATGTTTGCCTGAAAACTTTTCAATGATAAAAATAATGTTTTTCTTCATCATTCTTTCTTGTTTAATAGATGCTGCTGTTGGTTCTGGAGAACTGTGGTTTGTAAATTTCTATTCTCCTCGATGTTCACATTGCCATGATTTAGCACCCACGGTAGGTTGCCACTGTAGATGTGTTGTCATTGAATGTCCCAGTTTCTCTCTCTCTCTCTCTCTCTCTCTCTCTGTCTGTCTCTCTGTGAGAGAGAGAGAGAGAGAGAGACTCTCTCTCTCTCTCTCTCTCTCTCTCTCTCTCTCTCTCTCTCTCTCTCGTGTGTATGTGTAATCCTACAGAGCTGATTGAGAGGAAAAAGTGAAGACTTACACTGTGGCATGAGAATAAGAGGAATCTTCATCCTCCTGACATGGACCAGGACTATATTTCAGCTGTATAACGCTCTCCAGTTTGGCCCATATAAAGCCCTATTGCATGTTTTGGCAAGAATGTAGTCAGTGTCTTGCAGTCTGCCACCATTTCTTCTGAAACAGTTCTAATAGGAGTCATATCAGAAATTACTTTGCCACTTTGACCATCTATGAAAGTATGTAGTGATGTCAAACAAGAGTAAGGAATGTGCTTGGTAGTGGGGTTGATAATGTCATTCTTCAGCTAAGCTAAGAAGAAAATGTGGGTTTTTGTAAACAATACTAGTAATAGTATATTTGAGTTACAATTAAGGGAACAGATATTGAAATTCTTTTTAAGCATTTTCAAACTGGATAAAAGACTGAAAAAATAATTTTTTTTTTCATTTGAAGTGGAGAGAATTTGCTAAAGAAATGGATGGATTAATACGCATTGGTGCCGTCAACTGTGGTGATAACAGAATGCTTTGCTGGAGTAAGGGAATCAATAGTTACCCTAGCCTCTATGTCTTCAAAAGTGGAATGGTAAGTGGGCACAGAACCTAGCACCCCATTACATTCCGTAGAGGAGTGTTTGAAGTAACTCCACTGCATTCGGGGATCTCTGGCAGGAAGAAGGAGATGTGTAATCTCAAGCCCAAACACTCAAATACTATTGCAGGAGGATATTGCAACATTGAAAGGAAGATTGTTTTCCCCCATTAATTTATTTCTTAAATGAGAAAGATGCCTTAGATTTTCTCAGAATATGCAGATTTTTTTTCTTCTGCCCAAGTCTTCATTTGTCTTAAATTTAGAATTGCCTTCTTTTGAAGGAAGTGTGATAGAAGGCAGTTGATGCTGAAACTTGAAACAATAGGTCTGTTCATACTTCGATACTGAAAAGACTAAGGCAGTGCATGAAAGAGGTACAAGGTGTCCTGCTCCCAATTTTTTTTTAACAGTGCTTGTCCCCAACCTTTCTATTGAGCAGAGATAAGGATTCTCTTTGCTTCCAGAAAATGGGAAGAAAAGCCTCTTCATAATCCAAAACCCTAAGCAATTTAAACCCTGGATTTTTCCAATTGCAAAGAATGTGTCAAATCTGTGAGGGCTGAATGGACAGGATAGAGCATAGCTTGTTGCTCTGTTCTGCTTAGGCACAGCTATTCATAGTCTGTAGATCTTTTTAGTATTTCAACTAGGAGAAGAACTGTAGCATTGATAAGATAATGTTACCAATTCAGTTTCTATTCTAGATTCCTCTTCTAAACTCAAAAAAGAAACTTTCTGTGGCAAAGATAGAGGATAAAAATAAGCTCCCAAGAATATTGGTTAATATGCGTGGTCACAAAATACTATTTTAAAATTGGATTCTTTTCCACATGTTTTTTAGAATCCAGTGAAATTTTATGGTGACAGATCAAAAGAGAGTTTAACAAATTTTGCCATGCAGCATGTCACAAGCACAGTGACAGAACTATGGGCAGGTAAACATTTATTTTCAAATAAGCATTTATTTTCAAATTGCATGTGTTTTTCTTTTAGTGTTTATTATTTTAGATCACCCAATGCAGAATCATGGACAGTGAGTAGATATTAACAAATAAATAGTTCACTATTGGATCAAATATAGGTGACATATTTTAGCTAAATATATTTCTTTCATAAATTATAAAATATGTTTACAAAAAATATATCTTAAAGTTGAGTTACAACTAAATCATATTATGTAAGCCTTATGAATAATAAAGCAATAGGTGCAAATTCCTAAATCCATTCTGCTCTTTTTCCTCCTAGGAAATTTTGCTAACACTATTGAAACTGCATTTGCTTCTGGTATTGGCTGGTTAATTACCTTTTGCACTGAACAAGGAGGTAAATATATGCTTACTTGTCAAAGAAAATGGATGAGAGATTTTAATCCTTCTAACAGCCAAAAAAATATTAAAATTGAAACTAAGCAGAACAATAGTTAGAATTGCTTCTAGGATAGGAATTTTTAAATTCATTTTCAATAATATATTTTGAACTTCAGGAGGCAGTATTCTGAAATCAGATAATATAACCCTACAGGAGTAAGTCTTTGCTTTTTTAACAGGTCTTTTAAAAAGCTATTTTTAAAACCTTATCTCTACATTACTGTTTTCTTTGCCCTTTCTTGTTAATTTTAGACCTTCTCTATCATTGTAAATCTATCTTTTTAGAGGGGTGGAGGTCATCAGCTCTTCCCTCATTGGGCAGAAGCAACCCTAGTGTCAAACCAAAGCAGGCCACACAATATGGAATTCCTAGGTCTCATGCTTCCCTGCAAAGCTTTTGGTAGGGTGGGTGTAAAATATTAAATAAGGAAAAATAGGAGTACAATAGATTGTTAGAAAATAATTTAGATGCTTTACTGCCTTTATTTAGTGCCATGATACTCAACCTTGGCAATTTTAAGCCTGGTGGACTTCAACTCTGTTACCATGCTGGGACTGGATCAATTAGTATATAACAACACCAGACTAAACAACTGCCTCGACCTCGTCTTCTGCAATAGCTCAAACTCAATTTATGGCCTTCAAATACAGGAACCATTTTCAAACAGTGACCATAGCATTTTTACACCCATTAAAAGAGGATCATAATGGTGGATCTCCAAAATACAATTTAAAAAAAAGACAATTATGAACTCATAGTTGCCGACTTATCATCTCTTGATTGGCACATTCTGTTATCTGACTGTAACACTACAGAAGAACATTATAATGCCTTCGTGCTTAAACTTGAAAGAGTCATTAAACTATATGTTCCATTAGTTTAGGGGCATTTGTTTTTTTTTTTTGTTAAATGGGTTTTATTATTCTTTTGAAGTTAGATTTTTTTTTAGGTTATGGTGTAAAAACTAAACTAAACACATAGCTAACTTTAAACACCAATACAACACCTTATGCCGACATATAAAGGCAGAATGCACCTATTACCACTGCAAGTAAGAGAAAAATCTTCTACGCACAAAATTCACCCATGCCTTCTATAAGTTTGTAAACACCAAACTTAAAAGACTCAAAAACCATCCCACCTCTAAAAGATCCTAATGGGAAAGACTATAGCAATGAAGCTGTTAAGGCAAACCTCTTCAACAATCTTTGTTAACAGTAATGCCCCTCATTTCCTAATCATACGACAACTAACTGCAAAGATCTACAAATTGATTTTAGTGAAGATAATGTAGAAAATGCACTACACCACCTTAAAACTTATCTATTGGCCCTGATGGCTTATGTGCATTCTTCTTAAAAAAACTTTCCACAACCATAGCAGAACCACAAAGCATAAAATATGTGTTATCATTCAGAACCAGCTCCTTACCAAACCTATGGTCTTTAGAAACAGTCATCCCTATTTTCAAAAAAGGTGACCCTTTCTTGGTTGAAAACTACAGACCAATCTCATTGTATTATGTCACGTGCAAAGTTATGGAATCAATTATTAATGCATCACCTTCCACCTAGAGTCTTAACAACTTACTCTCCAATAAACAATTTGGTTTCAGAAAAAAAATGTCCTGCAATTTGCAACTTCTACGCTGCAAAAATATATGGACTACACTTCTCGACCAGGGTAAACCAATAGATGTAATTTACATTGACTTTTGCAAAGCATTTGGCTCAGTGGTACATGACAAACTACTGTTAAAATTAAATTCTTAAGGCATTTCTGGATCCCTTCACAAGTGGATTACTGCCTTCCTGACCAACAGGCAACAAATAATAAAAATAGGAAACGCCCTACCTAATCTTGCACCAGTTGTCAGCGGTATCCCACAAGGGAGCGTTCTAGGACCCACACTCTTTACACTCTATATAAATGACCTTTGTGATCACTTATTAGCAACTGTGTCCTTTTTACTGATGATGTAAAACTATTCAACACCACTGTCAATGCTATCTTCATTCAAAAAGACCTTGATTATGTGTCTGAATAGTCTAACAGTTGGCAACTCCAAATATCTACCAACAAATACTCTGTCCTAAACATTGGTTAAAAAAATCTATATACCAAATACAATCTAGGTGGATATGACCTTGCTAATGACCGTCACTTTGTCAAGGACCTTGGAGTTCTCATATAGAATGATCTTAAGCGCCAAAGCTCACTGCAACAGCATTGCCAAAAAGGCTTTAAGAGTTGTAAATTTAATTTTATGAAGCTTCTCCTCTGGTAATACTGTTTTGCTAACTGGGGCATTCAAAACCTTTGCTAGACCAATACTTGAATTCAGCTCTGCTGACTGGAATCGCACTGTATATCTGACATAAATACAATTGAGCAAGTCGAGAAGTATTTTACCAGAAGAGTACTACATTCCTCTCTTCACAACAGAATACCCTACAGCAGCAGACTTGAGATTCTAGGCTTAGACAACCTTGAACTACACCAACTAAGATTAGACCTAAGCATAGTACATAAAATCATGTGTTATAACATCTTACCAGTTAATGAATATTTAACAACACTAGAGCGCGCAACAGATATAAACTAAATGGGAACCACTCCAAACTTGATTGCAGGAAGTATGATTTCAGTAACAGAGTGGTCAATGTCTGGAACTCACTACCTGATTCTGTTCTCACCTGTTCAAACCCCCACTCCTTTACCCTCAAACTAACCTCTGTGACCTCATCCCATTCCTAAGAGGTAAGGGGCGTGCATTAGCACACAATCGTGCCTACCATCCCTTTCCTATTGTCCCCAATTATTAGTTCCTATTTCTTATATTTAAATTTATGTTCATTCTTGTTTCTGTTATATTGTAAGTGTTTGACAAATAAATAAATAAATAAACAAAACTCCCAGAATTCTGGGAGTTGAAGTCCACCAGGCTTAAATTTGCCAAGGTTGTCTGGAGACCCCTGATTTAGTATGTTCTGTATTTCAGTTGAGACACGTGAAGAAATCTTTTCTATTTTTCATAGGATTCAATGCCAAGTATTGCATAATCTCTTCGTGCTGAGAAAATACCTTAACAATTTTCCCCAAAGAATATTTAGCTGTGTAATGATATTTGAATAGCATACATACAAATGTGTAAATCAAATGTGTTTGTTTCAGCTCCCAGAATTCCCAGCCCAGCACTAACTGGGAAATTCTGGGAGTTGAAATCCACACATTATAAAATGGAAAGATTGAGAAATGTTGATGTAAATTAATATAAGCCTTTTAAAAAAAAAAAAGATGTTTACTCTTTTTAATGTAATTTGTCTAGATTGTTTGACTTCTCGAACACGCCTTCAACTGGCTGGCATGTTGGTAAGCATTGGTATTTTGTTTTGTTTTTTTAAAGAATATTTTAAATGCACTGGTGAAATTTGTCTCAAAAGAAAGCACTTTACTGACTTCAGTGGGAGAGAGCAAGATACATACTGGAGTCCTCTATCTCAATTTAACTTTGCTTTGGCCATTATTTCTAACTCCTTCCTGTGATTCTGTGAACGAAGCATAAACTGAATGGCAAAGCATGCCTGCCATTCAAATATATGTGTGATATATCTCTGTTAGGTTTCAGTGTTTCATTTTTCTCTTGTTTTTCAATACAGGAAGGCCTGGTTAAAGTAGGCTGGATGGACTGTGCCACCCAGGGTGAGCTTTGTGGTAGTTTGGATATCTCATCTAGCACAACAGCGTATTTTCCACCTGGAGCCACCTTAACTAATAAAGAGAAAGGAGGTGTTTTGGTATGAGTTTTACTATTGGTTTGCCTTTGTGTCCTCTGAGTAGTTGGTGGTGGTGGAGGTGAAGGAAGAAATATCTTAGTATTTTTTTCTTCCAAGATTTTGCTTATGCTCAGTTGGTACTTGTTAATTTTAAGTGTTTGGGTATTGTTGGCATTCCAGAGAAAGACTAAAGTTTTGTGTGTTGGAAAACACCTGTACTTTATATCAGCCTTATCCAATCTGGCACCCTTGAAATATGTTGTTCTAAACTATCATCATCATGCAGCATTGTCCATGATTTTGCTAGCTGGGTTGCTCAGATTTCTTATCCATCGTATCTGGAGGTTGTCAGTTAGAGCCTTGCTGGCACAGTAGTTACTGTGTATTTGTAGTATTGTAGGCTGATTCTGCCCACTACCAGGAGTTTGATTCCGACCAACTCAAGGTTGATTCAGCCTTCCATGTTTCTGAGATTGGAGGCAATATGCTGGCATTGTAAGCCACCCACAGAGAGCTGCAAAACACTATGGGACAATGTATAAAATTAAATTCTATTGTTATTATATCTTTAGAGAGCGTATACTTTTACTGATGATACTGCCTTATATCATGTAAGCATTCTGGCAGTTAATTGACCCAAAGGTACTGAAGTGCCCAGTGCTTAACAATACCATTTTATTCTATTTATTGTATTGTATTTATTGTATTCTTTTTCTAATGTTGGACAAAATATAAATATTTAGGATAATTAATATTAGTAGATAGTGAGTAGGTTTGAGATAGAGGTTCAGGCATCAGGCTAGAAATCAGGAGACCTTGAGTTCTAGTCCTGCTTAGGCACAAAACCAACTGGGTGATCTTGGACCAGTCAGTTTCTCTTAGCCCTAGGAAGGAGACAGTGGCAAAACCACTTCTGATAAATAATCATTTTTTTCTTTCTAGAATTCCTTCAGTGTATTCTGAAATTTTGACAGGATCTAAGTAAGGGTAAGAAGGAATACATAGTGAAAAAAGTTATCTCATTTCTACAGTTCTCTCTAACTCAGGATCATTTCAAGAAGACTGAAATGTTTTAAGGAACGAGAAGGTATCAGAAGTGGCAGTAAACATAAGCTATGCAAAGAAATAAAACTTTTTTATTCTTACTATTATATTTTTCCCTTTATCTAGTCTATTCAGGAGAGTGCAGAAATGGCTCCTGAAATGCATTAAAATTACTGAAACATTATTGAGAACAATTAAATTATGGTAAATAAAATACCTACTGTACAGTTGAATAACATTTATTTAATGATTTCCACCCTTTTCAGTACGTGAACTCTTTGGATGCAAGAGAAATATACTTGGAAGTCATGAAGCACCTTCCAGACTTTGATACAATCCTGGCATCGACTTTAGAGGTAAAGATTTTGACTCACAATCTCTCTCTTCATTGCAACACATTTATTTCTTTGTTTATTTAAATCCTCTCATTTTTTCCCTAATAGGTCATACCAATCTTCTTTTCTTACATCTGGGCCATGTTTTCTTTTAAACTGTAGAATAAGCCTGTACAACATGAGGCCTTGTGTGGCCCACTGGCATTTTTATCAGTAAATCCATTGCTGCCAAATGTTACCAGGAAGTCTGTATCCCTGCCTTCCTGAAACTGAGACTCTCACATATCTCCAGAGTTGCCAACTCTATTGTTGTCAGTATATCAGTATGGCCCATTCTATTTACAAAATGTGCAGGCCTTCTCCTGATGTTTAGTAATGGCTCCGAGCTTACACCTGGCTTAAACCAGAATGTAAGAAGCAAGGGAGAAAATAAAATCTGTTTTGGTTGGGAAGCTCAAAGTCTGACATTTTGAATGAAAAGTCAAATAATAGGAACGTATTCTTGGTAAATTTATTTAATTTGCTATGCCATATGTTTAATACAATATATGCATAAGTAAGCACATTCACCCATGCATTTGTTTGGCTCCACAGAAATGTACATTTCAAAGAATCTTTCATAGAATTGCATCGTGAGTTAAGAAAAAATACATATTTAGAGTTATTCAATGGGAGAAAGCATGCATACAATAAGTAATATGGGGAGCCGCAGATAACCTGACATGTTATACACCTGGGAAAAATCAGCTAATCTATTTGCTCTCTTTTTCTATTCTCTGTTTGATATGTTTTTCCTTCAAAAAGCCTGAGTTGTTTTTCCTTGCCTTTTCCCTTTTCCAAGGATCATGTGGCCCACCATCGATGGTTAATATTCTTTCAGTTTGGCAAAAACAGCAAGTCAGATACCCATGACCTTAAGAAGCTAAGTGTTCTCCTTAAAGCTGAAAATATTCAAGTAAGTGTGTGAAGCTCAATAGACTTTGATTTAAAGAGACAATACCGTTTTAAGTAGTGTCTTTTTCTTTAAACCCTGATCATTTTGAAGCTTTCTGCTACTTTCTTTTAATCGCTTGCTTCCCATCTTCATCCAGTGACCATGTCCTTTTCTTAAAGATGTTTAAAAAAAGATGTTGAGATTCTAGAAAAAGTACAGAGAATGATTAGGGACTGGAGACTAAGGCATATGAAGAACGGTTACAGGAACTGGGCTTGGCTAGTTTAGTAAAGAGAAGGACCAGGGGAGACATGATAGCAGTCTTCCAATATCTATCTGAGGGGCTGCCACAGAGAGGAAGGGGTCAAGCTATGTTCTAAAGCTCCTGTAGGCCAGACAAGGAAGAATGGATGGAGACTGAACAAGGAGCGATTTAATCTGGAAATAAGGAGAAACTTTCTGACAGTGAGAACAATCAACCAATGGAACAGCTTGCCTTTGATAGTTGTGGGAGTGCGATCACTTGAGACTTTCAAGAAGAGATTGGACTGCTATTTGTCAGAAATGGTGTAGGGTCTCCCGCTTGGGCGAGAGGTTGGACTAGATGACCTACAAGTCAACTCTCCCCTTCCAACTCTGATTATCTGTATCTGTATGTCAAAACTGACCAGTGCTCTTATTACCAAAAAAGAAAAAAAAAGGTCATTTCTTACTCAAAGATCTTAAAAAAAAAACAGACAAAGAAGAAAAGGAAACAAGTTTTAAAAATGAGAGTGAAAGTAGAATGTTTATTTTGTGGAAAGTTTGCCTTAAGCTTATAACTTGTAACTGTTTCTTTCACAGGTTGGGAAGTTTGACTGTCTTACTGCTGCTAATATTTGTAACAGTCTGTATGTTTATGAACCATGTGTAGTGGTGTTTAAAGGACGGGGAATGGATAACTATGAAATCCACCATGGTAAACAATTTTTACACTTTTACAACTGGGATAAGCAGTTTAGTTTTTTACAGATGTATTTAACTGCAGCTTCACAGTTCCTTGCCATTGACATTCTAGATAGCATCAATTGGAATCAAAGTACAAAATGAGTATATGGCTTATTTCGGATTTATTATGTTGTGGTACTTGGTGCCTTTTCTTTAGGGGAGGGTTGGACTGTCTGCTGCCCCCCAATACCTCTTTTGCAACACCTATTGAAATCCTCCATGAAATTGCTGGGCACATAGTATTAAGATTTTTTTTTTCATTTTCAGGACTCTGGGGTCACAACGGTTGTGCTGATAACAACTTGTGCAGATTAAGGCATACCCTACAGCTCTTAGCCCCACTTCCAAACTTCAGGTTTATTCTTTACTAGCGAATTACACAGTCCCACACATACACATAAACTGTTCTGACTCAACCAGGTTCCCAAAGAGCAAACCACAGACGAAGGCAGCAGCTCCCACCTTTTAAGGTTTAATAACAAATTCTGTTCCTTTACAGATAAAAGGCTGCTTTCTACTAATTAACTCTGACAAGAAAGAGCCTCGCCAAGTTGTTTGTCAATGCTGCCAAAAACCCAGAGATAAGAACGAATTTACAAGATTCTCCAAACACGAACTAAGTTATCCACAAGTTGAGCTTCAGAGTTTCTTTGCTTTCTGCAAAGAACACTTTTTCAAACCTGCCTTTTATCCTCTTGAGGGAGGGGCCATTACCTTACAGCCTTACTCCTGAGTCACCTGTGCTGCTGCAATTGTTCTTTCCTCCAAGTAATCCTTTGTGCATGTGCACTTGGCACAGGCTCCTCGGGAACTTCATCACTGCTGCCAGCCCCCACAATCTCTGAAGCCAACAGTCCACTCCCTGATGGTCCTGGCCCCTCATCAGAGTCATCGCTCTCCTCAGCCATCTGCACCTGCTGCTGGCTAACCACAACATAAACACTTGGAAAGGGCTAACAATTTTGGTCTATCCATTTTGATATTAAAATGTGATATATAGAAAAGAAACATGGCTTCCACTCTAACCATAGTGGAAAAGTAAAAATCTGTCTGTACCAAATGTCATATTTAAGATATATATCAAAAGCAAACACTGCTATTGTTAAGAAAAGATATGACTAGGAGAGTTTTCAGTTGTTTCTGTATTGGTCATTTTTCCATTCTGAATTGTCTCCTTCCTCCTTTGCTGTCATCATCTAAACTGCTTGCTTTAACATAGCTTGGGAAATAATTTGAGGTATGTGTGGCCCTTTGAATGAGAAAATGGCCAAATTTCTCATTTTTTTTCCCTATGAATTTAAGCAATCTTTTCCTTTTGTTTGTTTTGCTTCCCTGCTCAAGATTATAACTTTCTAGGACTGTTTTTTATTTGGTGGAAGATGAGATACCATTTAACAGATATTCCTCAGATTCATCAAATTCATTTGGATCTGATCTAGTTAACACAGTGGCCAGTTTGTCCCTGTACTGGAGTTTTCTGGAGCCAACATTTTGCTCTCAGTTCACCAGAAAGAGAATTGATCTTATTTTTGCTATTTTAAGTCAAAATTTGGATGTTGTAGAATTCAGGGATGATTATTCCGTAAGGCTGTTTAAATTAAGCTCAGGGTTATTGAAAGAGCCTTTCTCGCAATATTGGATCATTAATCTTTTGTGTCTTTCCTTAACTAGCTGTCTGTTGGAGACATTGGTTTATACTGATGAGAGTTGCACTCTAGAACTATTAGATAGATTGACTTGTAGCATTCATGTGTTTTCTTTCATTAGGAGTGCTATATTTATTATGAGTTCTTTTAAAAAAAACTCCATTTCAGGAAGCAATGATCTTGTACACTTGATTAACCTTCCTCAGAATGCAAGTTCTTTTCCTTCTACTCTTTCTCAACTTCATCTGTCTTTTGCTGAGCAAACAGTAGGTGGCTGTCTACACCACATCTCTTATTTTGTTTCCTTTTAAAGGGAAAAATATTCTGTATGATTTAGTGGCCTTTGCCAAGGAGAGTGTGAATTCTCACGTCATTACACTTGGACCTCAAAATTTTCCTGGCAAGAAGAAAGAACCATGGCTTGTTGATTTTTTTGCACCTGTAAGTATTTCATCAAGAATCAGTTTTGTGTATTAAGTTAAGTAACCAAGGTAGAATCTGGGACACTGTGAGTTTTAGTTCCACTTTTAATATAAAGCCAGCTGGGTGATCTTGGGCAAAGTATTCTCTTTCAGCCCTAGAGAGAAGGCAATGGCAGGCCACTTCTGAAAATCTTCCTATAAAAACGGCAAGAACATATCCAGGTAGTCAGGAAGAATCACAACTGACTTGAAGGCACGCACGCAAAAAAGTACCTCATCATACTTCCGTGTAGCTAGTGCAGAAACATATGTTGAATAATAGAAGCATAGAAATAAATTCATCCTTAAAAGAACTGAGCCCGGAGTTTCTTGTGCATTCCTTCTAGTTGAACTCTTAGCGAAAGATCATGTATGAATAGGTAATGGCAACAACAATTGATTAAAAAGAACCAAAAATTATGTTGCTCTGTTGACTGAGGAGGTGTTTTTTTTGTTTCTTCATTCTACCTCTTTGATACTAGTGGTGTCCTCCTTGCCGGGCTTTATTGCCAGAACTGAGGAAAGCATCAAAGCATCTGTATGGCCAACTAAAGTTTGGGACATTGGATTGTACAGTTCATGAAGGGATTTGCAATTTGGTAAGTTGCAAGTAACATTACTTGTATACACTTACACTTGCATACACTTACTCATATTAACATATGATGATGGGGGGAATGGGGAAATTACATATTTTTGTAAGTTCCTGTTTGTATGAAAGACTGTGTTCTACACATAGTTGCATGGTGCACATGCACAGACACACTAATTCTTTGAGGATATTACAACTTTTAAACTTCATGAACCTTAAACCTTGAAAATAAAGTGCATAGAAAGTAGTCAGAATAGTTTGTCTGATTTTAAAGAATTAGAACTTTATAATAGAAGTGAATATCCAGATAACAGATATCTCTGGATAAGTTCTTTTGCTTATAGCTGTTAAAAGCTCAAGAGTTTGGGTCTTAATAATCAGGAAATACCTTTATTTCCTTAAGTTAAATTCTACTTCTTAAAAAAAAAAGTTCAAAGCACTTCACAGAAGTTAAAACAGTGTTCTTTGAATTACAATGTATAACTTTGAACCTGTAGTCTTGTCCATGTTTGTTGGGACTTAAATATATACAATTGCAATATAAAACTTTTTTTTTACCTGACTAATAGTTATCCCATCTGACACCTGTGTTTTGTTCACTTCTGTTTTTTTTTAATAAATGATTGCAGTAATATAGGATATGGGTGCTTTGGTTTAGTTTTCAGAAGAAAGTGCCTGCCAGAGTACTGAATGAAAGGAGGCCTACCCCCTGCCATTTCTCAATACTTTTTACTTCATGATCTTTTATAGCATAACATAAGAGCTTATCCAACTACTGTGGTATTCAATCAGTCTCACATGCATGAATATGGAGGACATCACTCAGCTGAACAGATCTTGGAATTTATTGAGGTAATTATTTATTTATTAACATTTTCTACCACATTGCAATCCGACAGGAGTCTCAACAGCTTTACAGGAAAACAAATGTAATCAGAACATCTATGGTCCAGTTAGCATCATACAAAAGCTGAAGTATACAAGGCAAAAATAATTCAAGGATGTGTGTTAGACTCTTTGGCCTGTAAGATATGTATGAGAAAAAAATGACAATTTATTTCAATCATAAATTTATTTAATGAAACTTTTGTATCTAAAAAAATGTTGCAAATGTTGTCATAGTACATTAAAAGCATGATATATTACGATATGTTTAGTAAACAACTTAAAATAAAGTAAATATCAATAATCATAAGATAATTACAAAGAAGGAAATGTAAACTGTATAACACCATTTTTTTCCATTTTAAACCTTAATATAGTCCCAGGAAGCCCTACCTATCTCCCAGAGACAATGTTGCCCAGCACTGTTTGGTATGATTGTGTGAGGGTTAATACATTTGAAAAGGAATTTCATTAAATCTTTTCCATTCTGTATTTCAGGATCTTATGAATCCATCAGTGATATCCCTAACACCAGATACCTTCGCTGAGCTAGTGAAGAAAAAGAAGAACAACGAAATCTGGATGGTTGATTTTTATGCTCCATGGTGTGGTCCCTGCCAAGCTTTAATGCCAGAATGGAAGAAGATGGCAAGGGTAAAAGCAAATATTACTCATTTTTAGTTGTCTTAGACTTAGAGTGTATTCAACATTTTTTTTCCAAAACACCATCCGTGGACTCCCTCAGTGTCCCACAACATTTGATTTTAATATACTACATCTATCATAATTTTTTACATATTGTTCGTCTGTGATAAACGAACTCCTGTCCTGTTCCAGGGCAAGCATACACAAAACCCTAGAGAGATGGTTCCAAACTTTACTGATACATCTGTGAAATAAGTAAACAAGAGGAAAAGGAACTGTAAGTGCAGCTGCACACATGCCCAGAGCAGAGGAATCAAATCCCCAAAAGCTTGCCTTAAACTTCCAATCCAAAAGAGCAGGTACAAGAGTGATCAAATGAAGTCCAAGGATTGTAGAAGATTCATCAGCCAGTTCCGGGTCCAAATTCAAAAGACAGAATAACAGAGGTGGAAGGGACCTTGGAGGTCTTCAACCAACCCCTACTGAAACAGAAGGCCCAACCCCCTACTGAAGCAGAAGACCTCATACCATTTCAGACAAGTGGCTATCCTGTCTCTTCTTAAGTCTCCAGTGATGGAGCACCCACAACTTCTGAAGGCAAGCCATTCTATTCAAATTGGAGGTCAAGGTTCACACAGTCAGTGTTAATAAAAAGTTGTTGCCAACAGAGAGGCCTGAACATGTTGCTCTTAAATAAAACAACCCCAGTGTTGCATATTTGGAAGGGTAATGCTCCTTTCTCTACTCTGCTCAATACAATTGCAAGCCCTTGTATTGGAGGGGCAGATTACAGTAACTTTGGGTCCTGATCTTCAGAGATCAGAGACAGCTGTGCCTGCAGGTTTTCCTATACAGCCCTACTTTTTCTGAAACTCCTCAGGCAGCAGTTAGTCCAGCAATTCTGGAGCTTTCCGTTGGTTTCCTCATTTGAGTTTAAGTTTGCCATGACAACTACTGACTTTAGTTCACTCAATATTTTAATTCCTTTCTGTCATAAAAAGTAGACAGAAAAGGGTATGTAATAGATCAGGAGTTCCCAAACTTGGCAACTTTAAAACTTGTGGACTTCAACTCCCAAAATTCTTCAGCCAGCTGTGCTGGCTGGTGAATTCTGTAAATTGAAGTCCACAAGTCTTAAAAGTTGCCAAGTTTGGGGATCCCTGTAATAGATAGTAGACTTGAACATAAGCAGGGCCCAGATTACCTGCTTGCCCCTATAAATTGCATTTTTGTAGCAGATACTGATATTCCATAGGAACTAATTCCATAGTTTGAATTCATTGGAATAGTGCAGCAGATTTCTAAATGCAGTGAAAATAGACATGAAATGGGGCTGTGCTTTTCTTTTGAGATTCCATGTCTGATTTATGGCTCTGGTCTGTTTAAATTCCTGAGTTATTTTGAATAATGCATTGCTGTTCATGGCATAGAATGTCAGAGAAAAGAAATGCAGAAAAAGTTAACTTAGGCAAACACAGGGGAAATGATGACTTCTTGGTTGCTTGACTACAGTTGCAATGTATTGTCTTTGGGAACAGAAAGATGCATCTCCAGATTGCTTTTTCACATAACTTTCTTACAAGCAGTTTGGGACTAGAAATTCACTGGAGAAACTTAGTTAGATGAACATCAAGCTATACTTCATCTGCTTACTGCCATTTTATCTTTAGATCGTTTTTATAATGAGATCTTAAAGGCTTGGTTTACTATCATCCCCATAACCATTATACACATATAAAAACTCAAATTCACCACCTAGGACATAGGCTAGGCTCATGTAATTCAGAGGCTTGCAAAGAGGTATGCATTGTTTCTTTTTACACTCAGTGTGTATTGAAATCCATACAAAAATAAAGACAGTCTGGGGGTTTTTTCTCACATGTATGTAATTGAAGCACTAATATGTGTGGCAGCAACTTTTTATTCTGTGTCCTCAGGAGGTTGCTTTCATCTCTTACCCTGCTTATGAGTGAGATAGTCTTAAGTTGTCCTTAGTTGTACTGGTGTTTAAGTGGTATCTTTCCACTTATTCTGACATTGCCAAAAAACAGCCTCAATCTGGATAAAATCTGTCAGACTTTGTTTCCTGTTACGTTGAGTGAGTTGAAACAGGCTATAGATAAGAAGCGACAAAGGAGAGTATCAGATTTCATGCCAGTGTACTTTTTGCTAACTCAAGTCATGGGTACATGCCTGTGGAGAAACTCTTAGCAAACTCTTCAGATGACAAGCTATTGAATAAGGTAATTGGGTAGGTTTTCTTTTTAAAAAAACATATTTTTTTTATTGCAGTTATGTTTGGTTGGTTTATTGAAGCAATTTTTACAACTCAAATTGAATAATACAACCCTTTGTTTTAGTTGCTGAATGGACTGATTGTAGTCGGTAGTGTGGACTGCCAAAAATATTTTTCTCTGTGTCATCAAGAAAATATTCAAGGCTATCCTGAAATAAGGCTGTTCCCACAAAAATCATCTTCCTCTTATCAGCACTAGTGAGTAATGCAGTTATTCCTATACTAGGCTAAATTCATGCAAAAATTTTATAGTTAAAAATGCTTGTATGTGTAGGTGTATTTTGAAGATCTCAGCAAATCTAGATGGGGAAAATAATGACTGTCTAATATAAAATATGGCTTGTATTCAAATGTCACTATTCATATTGTGGATCTCACCATTAACTAAACCAAATGAGCACAGTGATGTAGGTATTTTAGCATGGTGCTTTGTTATTCTTTGGAATAAATCTTTTTTGTACCATTTTTATTACTCAGCTGCATGTAACTACTCATTTATGGAATTCCTGCCCTTGAGATGTGGTGAATCTAGTATAAGGACTTTAAAACATGTTTAGATAAATTTGGGGTGAAGTAGATCCTAATAGCACCTATTAGGGATGACTGCTGTATGAAACGCCAGATGAGGGCATACTATCCTTCTAAATCACTGATGGCTTGCAAGCTTCCTAAGACTTTGACCATTGGACAGAGAGAACTACTGAATCTGACCCAGCACAGTTGCACTTGTAGTATATTCTTACTATTCATAAATTTTAATAAAATAAAAGTACACTCATTTCAGAATCCATAACATTCAATTGTCCTTTCCTGTCATATAGAATTTCTTCTATGGAAGAAAACTTGAGGGAAATCTTGGGCAAAAAATGAGACTGCAGAGTGTTTGTTTAAAGAAAAATGTATTAGTCAGATTTAGGGTAAGGATATTTTTATGCAGTTCTTCTCACAACTGAATCTCTTAGTAGGAAGGTAACTTTGTTTTTTATATATTTCTTTCAACAGTAGGTACAATGGCTGGCATCGAGATGCCAATTCATTGCGAACATGGGCACTTGGGTGAGTTGATTCATCATTTAAATTGTTGGAGATCTTCAAAATTTTATTATTAAGATCCTAAGTGAAATTAATCAAAGCAAATTCGTCACTCAAATATAGTAAAATGTTACTTTTTTCTGAAATTCAGGTTGATCAGTATTTCCATAGTTGCTCTTCAACTTTGATGATGATGAATGTGCAGTCAAAATCAACTTTCATGAATCTCTGCTTTTAAGAATATTGAGTTGTTTGTTGCACTCAAGATTCCCTGAACTCCTTCACATGAAGGTATTAACTTCATTGTCAATTTCAGTGGCTCTTTTGTTTCTTTAGTTATCTGCCTCAAGTGTCTCTGGACCTGACACCTCAGAGCTTCAGTGATAAAGTTCTGAATGGAAAGGAGCACTGGGTCATTGACTTCTATGCGCCTTGGTGTGGCCCTTGCCAAAATTTTGCTCCAGAGTTTGAGATATTAGCAAAGGTAAATTCTTATGGTTTTCCAGCATCAGAAAATATTTGTTCAATTGAATTTACTTGATGTATCCCACAAATTAGCTCCCAACCAGGATACCTAGCACTGTAACCACTAGATTATTTTTCTCATTCAAATAGTCTCCAGCAAAAGAAAATGTATGTAGCTCAGGGATGAACTGTAGAGTCCTTGGTGCTCTCTGAGCTTGGTTATTTGCTTGTGAGTGTTTCATTCCTTAACTAGGTAATATCAGCAGTGAACAACATCACTGGTGAGCACCAGCATCATGCTCCTAACATCACAGTGGGTGCTCCTAATATCACAATGAACACCTAGGTAACATCAATCGAGTTAACATCATCAGTGAGCACCAAGGACTTCTCAAAACTCAAAAGTTGGGAATGACAGTTGAAGCAAAATAATAAAAGGAGTCTATGTCAGAAGTAGACATGTTGATAATATATTTATCAGAAAATAGTTCATTTCTGGCAAACAAATTCTCCATTAGTGTCTGGAAAAAATAATGGTGAACCTCATTGGCTTATTTGGTTCGGTGGTTAAGGTGCTGGCCTAGTAACCAGAAGACTGTCACTTCTAGGCCTTCCTGGAAAGCTAGTTTTGTGGTTTTGGACCAGTCACTCTCTCAGCCTCAATTACCTCACAAGATTGTTGGGGGGAGTATAGGAAGCAGGAATATGAGGTATTTTTGCCACTTTGACTGGCAAAATTTTATCTGCACTATTTATGTACAGATAAGCCATGATCAGCTTATCTGAGAATAGGTATAGCCGCAAGTATATATGGTATATATAAAAAAGGTGGGATAAAAAAATGAAGAAGAGACTATGAGTAGGGATACCTTGTGGGACAGAAAGTGTTTGAACCTGAACTTTGAAAATCAGTTTCAGTCTCTCAAGCACATGAGTGTGATTTTTCTCACAGGAATTCACTGTATAATAAATAGCTCAAAGGCAGCTTTCCCAGGATCTGCTCGGTTGATTTATGTCTGTATTAGTAATGCTAGAACTAATTTATCATTCCAAACAAACAAATCCTCTTATGGCAAATTTCAAGTGAGGAATGTACTACATTTTGGGGTGGGATGGGAGTTCTCTCCTTTCCTTGAAACAGCCTGAAAAGTTGAGAATGGCTGAATAAAGATCCATTGATTTGGAAGCTCTTGAGACTGTTTAGTTAGAAAAATAAGTAATTTGGAATGACAGAAGCATTAACTGCACAGAGTGGAGTATTTGAATGAATGAATGAATGAATGAATGAATGAATGAATGAATGAATGAATGAATGAATGAATGAATGAATGACAAGTTAACTGCTTTCACCTAATTGCTTAGTAGTAAAACTAATTGTTAAGTTAATGGACTTTAACATGCAACTCCTTTTCTTTTTTCCTGTTTTAAAAGACTGTTAAAGAAAAAGTGAAAGCTGGCAAAGTTGACTGCCAAGCCTATGCTCATACGTGTCAGTCTGCTGGAATCAGAGCCTATCCCACAGTTAAATTTTATCCTTATCAAGGAACAAAGGTAAGCCATCTGTATCAGCAGTTGCAAGGAGTAGATTAGAATATTTGAGGATTATCACCTGTGCCATCTTGCCATAGTCACTCTTATGAAAACCTGCAGGAAAGCCACCTTCCACTGTAGACATCTGGTACTAGATGCCTGGTTCTCTGTCTTAAATAAACCATGGTTTACTAAGCTATAGATATAGGATGGGCATTTACAAGTGTTTTCAAAAAATACTTATTAATAAATGTATCTGGTCATATGCATTTGACTCACTCCCTGATTATAAGCCCACCTGTTAAGTACTGTAAGCTCAAAAGAGGTGGGGGGGATTTCTAAATCCTGACCTCAATATTAAGCTACTCCTTATTTATAGGTATCACTTTGTTCTTCTAAAGACAGCAATATTAATCCTACGCATTCATTACCTACTTAAGCAACACCAAACATTAATATTAAACCACCTGTATATCTGTTTGTTCCTTGGATGTGCATGTATCTTGAACAGAGCTGATCATTCTTTCTTGCTCTGTTTTTAAAGAAAAATATTTTGGGAGAGCAGATTGACAGCCATGATGCAAAAGTCATAGCTGAACTACTGATGGAGAAAGTGGAAAGCCTTAAAAAAAAGAAAAAACAGTCTTCTAGAAAAAAGGTAGGCAATATTTTACAAGTTTTTTTTTTCTTCAGAAACATACCTAAATGTTGTTATCTTGTTCCATCAGTATTTTTTAGCTGCCATATTTGGCCTGCAAAAAAATCAGTGTGATCATTAGATGTTAACAAAGAGATTTTCCTGAATATTTACAGCCATGATATGGTAGTGGTTGCATTTGTGGAAAAACTTTGTCAAGAACAGAGAATACTGATTTACTGGACACCCAATTTCATCAGTCTGTCCAATGAATATTAATGTGCTTGAAAAACTTGTTCCTGAATGTCGAATAACTTTTCTGAATCAGATCACTGTCCCATCTTATTGGATTATTAATTACTAATATAAACCCCTTCTTCATGCCCTCCAGATATTTTGGCCTTGGTGACTGGAATTTGGGTTGCTGCATGTGTGCTAGGTTTGAGAAACTGCCAAAAAGCAAAAATGCCATGTAATACAAACCTGAAAAAAATGCATCCTGTTTCCAAAGGATGACATTCTTATGTTTCCTTTCCTTTCCTTTTTCAATTTCAACATTTCATGGTTGAGACTGAATCATTTCAAATATTTGCTGATTAGTGGAGTTAAGAAGGCTGACTTTGGATGGGACTGCAGCCCAAACAGGTTGTAATAAACAAAAACATGACATGGGAGTCCTTTGCAATCCCTGGGAGATCATTGCAAAATAACACAACAGTAGGTTCAGGAAAAAAAAGTGTGTCATAAGATTTAATCCACAGGGAAGGGACCGATATTGAACAACTGGGAAATATTTAATACATTGTAACAAAGTAAATAAAGAAATGAGTTTTCCTCTCTTTATGGTACAACACACAGCTGATCTTTCTGAAGCAGATAGAACAGAAGAAGCTGGGTTTCTGAGATTACAAATGAAATCATTTCTCAGTATTTTACTCACTCAGTCATGTTTTCTGTTCTTTTCCTTCCTTTTCTGAAAACCAGGATGAACTCTAACTTATGAAATGAATTCAAATCATAGTGAATCTGCAGCAGTGGCTGATCAGATCATGTTCCCCAAGAAGAAAAGGAAATACACTGAAATTCCTGGACAGGTGGATCTTGGATGACTATTAAGGAACATGTTCTGAATCATCCAAAGTGTACATTTAGTAATAAAGACATCAACTCCAGCAATCCATTTGGTACTCTATCTGCATCTCAGGAAGGCTGTTCTTCTTTGATTATGGACATGGGGCTTGATAGGTAGGGGGGTGGGGTTTCCACCTTCCCAATCATACTTTAGAGAATCATCTTTTCTTGTGTTGAAAAAAGAATCTCAGTAACATGGCAAGTGTTTTTTTCAAGATAGAAAGACTAAGCAAATCTCTTTGTCTCAGAGGGAAAAAGACTGAACTTCGGTTTTACTGTTTATGCGCTTCATCAAGGATTCACTGGGTAAGCTAAAGATCTAGGAATTACCAATTCCCTTTAACATTCAACCCTCTTCATGTAGAATATGAGTTATCCCGACCTCTAGGCTATGGAAGAGCACTCAAATCATCACAAACAACTACATGAAGATTTCAGTGCATGGCAGTTAGGATAAAGCCATGCTTGTATTGGTGGAACATTTTGTGGAACACTGTAAGTGTTCAAAGAGCAATGACGACATCTCTAGGGTCATACAACAAACTCAGTTCAGCAGCTTGCAGTACATGCACAAGGTTGTAGTGTTGCAAGTTAAAGCAGTTTGGTTTTTCATCTCAGGCTAAAGAGTTTCCTTCTGCAGATTGTAATAATATATCAAAGAAGATTAATGAACAGAGGGATTATTCATGGCTTCAATCATGATCCCTCGAAGCAACAGTGAGATAATATTGGCATGAATTTTTCCATGGCTACCTGAAATTCATTGGTTTCAGCAAAACTTGCTTACAGATAAGCAACTACAGAAGAACAACTTAAAGCTTTTGACATCAAAGCATATACATGTTTTAAAAACATGCCTGTAAAAAGATATATCTGGATGGAAATTTTCCAGTTCAGAGTATACCTTTTTCAGTTTGTGTCACAGCAGAATTATTTTGTTTTTTAGAGCAGATAGTCAAAGCTGTGTCTGAGGCATGCAGTGTGCTTGGTTGCCAGCTTACTCCTATGTCTTAAGAAGCAGAATTATAAAACATAAATCTATATGTCAAGCACCTTCTGAACATTTACTCATGGTTACTTTTGTGAAGCTTGTAATATTGGGAACCTACTTGAGATATTTTCATTAGACTTGTTCAAGGATTGAGAGCAGTATCCTTGATGCATACCTATACAGTTGTGCTTATAAGTTTACATACCCTGGCAGAATTTATTATTTCTTGGCCATTTTTCAGAGAATAAGAATGATAACACAAAAACTTTTCTTTCACTCATGGTTAGTGGTTGGTTGAAGCCATTTATTGTCACTCAACTGTATTTACTCTTTTAAAATCATAATGACAACAGAAACTACGCAAATGACCCTGATCAAAAATTGACATATCCCAGTTCTTAATATGGTGTATTGCCCCCTTTAACATCAATGACAGCTTGAAGTCTTTTGTGGTATGTGTGGATGAGGCTCTTTATCTTCTCAGACAGTAAAGCTGCCCATTCTTCCTGGCAAAAAGCCTCCAGTTCCTGTAAATTATTGGATTGTCTTGCATGAACTGCACATTTGAGATCTCCCCAGAGTGGCTCAATGATATTGAGGTCAGGAGACTGAGATGGCCATTTCAGAACCTTCATTTATTCTGCTGTAGCCAATGACAGGTCGACTTGGCCTTGTGTTTAGGATCATTGTCATGTCGGAATGTCCAAGTACTTCCCATGCGCAGCTTCCGGGCTGATGAAAGCAAATTGTCCTTCGTTATCTTTTGATAACATACTGCATTCAGCTTGCCATCAATTCTGACCAAATTTCCTGTGCCTTTGTAGCTCACACATCACCAAAACATCAGCGATCCACCTCCATGTTTCACAGTAGTAATGGTGTACATCATAGGCTTTGTTGACTCCTTTCCAAACGTAGTGTTTATGATTGTGGCCAAAAAGCTCAATTTTGGTCTCATCAGTCCAAGTTGCTTTGAGGCCAGAAGGTTTGAGGCTTGTCTCTGTGCTGTTTGGCATATTGTAAGCGGGATACTTTGTGGCATTTGCATGGTAAAATAGCTTTCTTCTGGCGACTTGACCATGCAGCCCATCTTTCTTCCAGTGCCTCCTTATTGTGCATCTTGAAACAGCCACACCACATGTTTTCAGAGAGTCCTGTATTTCACCTGAAGTTATTTGTGGGTTTTTTTGTTTGTTTTTTGTTTCGTATCCCGAACAATTTTCCTGGCAGTTGTGGCTGAAATTTTAGTTGGTCTACCTGACCCTGGTTTGGTTTCAACAGAACCCTTCATTTTCCACTTCTTGATTAGTGGAACAGTGCTGATTGGCATTCTCAGTTCCTTGGATATCTTTTTATATCCCTTTCCTGGTTTATACAGTTCAGCTGCCTTTTCCCGTAGATCCTTTGACAATTCTTTTGCTTCCCCCATGACTCAGAAGCCAGAAACGCCAGTGCAGCATGAGATGAAAAATTCAATGGTCTGTCAGGAGTCCAGGAATTCATTGACCTTTTATATACACACACTAATTACAAGCAAACAGATCACAGGTGAGGATGGTTTCCTTTTTATAGCCATTCAAACCCTTTTATGCCAACCTGTATGATGTTATCAGACCAAAATCACCAGGGTATGTAAACTTTTGATCAAGGTCAATTGGGTAGTTTCTGTTGTCATTATGATTTAAAAAGAGTAAACACGGTTGATAATAAATGGCTTCAGCCATACACTAACCATTAGTGAAAGAAAAGTGTTTGTGTTATCATTCATGTTCTCTGAAAAATGGCCAAGAAATCATAAATTTTGCCAGGGTATGTAAACTTTTGAGCACAACTATATAGTATACTTTCTGATGCCAAATCAAGACCTATACATTTATGAAACTTATTTCAGCTTCTTAAAATCTATATTTCACTTGTTCTTGCACCTTTCCTTGCAACTCTCTTACTAGTTGCCTGAACAAAAAAATCTTTTTTCTGCTTAAAAAGTGAAGTATGAAGTGTGGTGTTTAATATTGACACAAGATTAGTGGCAGTATTGTTTTAAGATAAAGACACCAGTTTTCACACCTATAGCTTTTTTATTATCGGCCATCAAGTTGAGTTACTGGTGACCACATCCTAATTGTTCTTGACTTCTTGTATGTGTAATATTTTTCTGCATATGGAAGGAATATATGTACTTCCATAATCTGAAATTTCCATACCCAGATGTAATCAGTGATAGCTGAGCTCGGAATGCAATTCTTGTTATAAAATTTCCAGATACACTTCTTCCAAAGCTAAGATTACAGTCATTGCTGGTGGATAGAAAGCAAAACAAGAATATGATTTGATCTGTAATAGAAAATAATAGATAAAATGGCTATATCTATTGGTAAATGTTTTGTTCATCAGTTTCTCATATAGCCTATTTGGGTTGCAGGATTCAGTAATGTGAAAAATCTTAAAATGCTATCTTGCAGAAAGAGGGAGAAAAAGCTAACTGCCATTTACTTTTAATATTAAAAATTGACTTGCAAATTCTTTTCTGTATACCTGAGAATGGGTTTTGCTAATAAGGAAACTTGATGTATGACAGGGTTTGGAAAGATCTCTTAGGCTTTACCTACCTTTGAACTCCTTGATACAATCTAGGCCAAAGATTCTATACTGTAGGAAAACACTCCTATATTCTTGAATGATTAAGTATGTAGTCATACTTTTACTGGACTGGAAGAAAAACAAGCAATTGAAAAAATACAGAATAAATATTTGATTAATTGGGCTTGCATTTGAAGATGTCTGAATGTAAGTAGCCTGAACTCATTTGTGAGATTATTGGCTCATTACTGGCTACAGTATTGGGAATCAAACATATGTGAAGGCACAAAAGCTAAAACAACTTGTCTGGGGGGAAATATATACCTGTTCCTGAGTGCCTGTACTTCTGTGTGCTACAAAGAGAACCTTTATAAATGTTTGGTGTGAAAGAGGCAATTCTGTTTTAAAATCAGTTGTAAAGTTTACAAATAAAAACACTATTTTTTTTAGCCCTTTTAAGCAGAACAGATACAAAGTTACACTGTGACTGACAAAAGATCTTGTCTCACTCCATGATTGTATTGTAAACCAGAATTTATGATTAATTAAACTGTATTTCAGGATTGTGATATGTGATATTTCTGTCAGATTTTTTCCTCTGAATATGTTCTTAACTATGTTGCTTCTTTTCAAACTTCCCAGAATCTTTAATCAAGAGGCAAACCTCTAGTGATGGAAAATGAGCTGTGTCTGAACTCCATCCATCCATCTGTCCATCCATCCACTACCCTAACTTTCTCAAAGACCTCCAACAAGTATTTGTGGGGCAGATTTTGAAACTCTGATTCCATACTAACCTCTTCTAAAAAGGAAAAGTTGGAGTCTAGATGGAAGTTGCCCAATATGGCTGTATCTAAAGAGGACTTTTTGAACAGGTCACACCACCAACTTCAAGGGTTTTTTACCCTCCCTAAAAGTGGCATTAATCACCAAACATGTCCTATCAGCCATCTTAAGGAGTTGGAGGATCCTATTCCCTTCCTCAGATTTCACCAGTTCAGAAATAAACAGGCCTATTAGTTCCAGCAAAACAGGTTTAAACCAGATCTCTACACAGTTCTTATATGAAACTCTTTGAATATCATTACTCATATTTTTTGCTGAAGTATTATAAACTCTGGCATTTCAAATGAGGTTTTGCCATAAATTTCTATTTATGATATCATAAAGTGATAATTACCAATAAGTATCCTTATGATGGTAGCTGTTACATACAGTGATATATTTTCATTTTGCTACCTATCTGGGAAATAGCACAAGATATTTGTTGTTTTGGCTGGTGAATCAAACAGACCTGAAAGAGATGCCAGGTCTTTCGTTTTGAAAAAGAGTGGACACTTACCTGGCTATCTGTTGGAGGAGGGAGATCAAAATCTGCAAGATGAAGGACAAGACCTCATGATCAGAATTGCCTCTTTAGTGCATGTGACATTGATGCATTTATAAAAGATACAGGCCTCAAGTCACACTGCCATCTTGCAGGTTATACAATGCTCATGCCATTGCAGATACCTCCTACAGTGTCCTTACATTCCTTATCCCAACTTCCTCTTTTTTTAAAGTATATATATTTATTGAAAATATGGGATATCGGCATGTTTCAAGTTGACAGCCATTTCCAGTATTGTCTTTACAAAATGCTGCCAGATCTCATTTTAAGCCATCACATACCAGCTTTTTTTTTTTTTTAGAATATCCACAGGGAATGGGCTCTTTGGCTTAAAGTAGTTGTGCTACAGAAACATTAAATGGATATCATGAATTTAAAATTTCCTGAGGAAGATTTGCTCCTTTTTCTAAAAACCAAAGAACTAACTATAGTTGTTCCAAGTACATATTTTTTCCGGTCAAAGATCATCAGTCGTGAAATCCAGGAAGGAAGACTTGTTGCTTCAGCCAAATAAATAAAATACTTCTTTTCATGCAGGAACACATACTATTTAGAAGCCAAATTCCCAAAGCAGACAGTTTCAGCAGATGCAACTTTCAAATCAAGTATCTGTGACATGTCCAGAAAAAAATAAAGATACTGAACAGAAGAATATATTACACTTGCCCAAACATGTTTTGTAATACACTGCAAGGGGATGTATGAAGTAGCAGGCCTGATGTTGCTTGGGGACAATTAACTTCTGATTCCTTATCGAAAATCATATTTGGACACAAATCATCAAGTCCTGCCTCAGAGAATAGGTGTTGATGTGCGGAGTGTGGGGACAGAAACTGGCCTCTCTGTATTAAAAAGGAAGCAGCCATCTTGGCTGAAATTTCAGACCTTTAAAAATGTGTGTGTGTGAGAGAGAGAGATTCAATGACACCATGGCTAAACTGGACAGCCACTGGATATGGTGGTGGCAAGCTTAACCATCCCTATTCCCTTTCCGGTTCACCTTCCCCCCTGCAAAGGAGTGAAAAACAAATCCAGATGCCACCCGCCCACCCCATCTTATTTCAGATTTTAGGCCCTTGTCCCTACAAGGAGATTGAATCTTACATTACCTCTTTTTTTCCAGGTTCATGTGACACAGCTGAGCAGGGGGAAACAGTTTAAACTAAAACAAGCCTGAGGCTATTTGGGGAGAAAACTAATCCTCTCTTATCCTCCTGCTGACTCAGTTTTTGTGTTTTGATGAAGTGTATTGTGCAAACCTATTAGCCTTGTCACATTCAGTGAAATCACATTATCCCTTGTAAGGGCAATAAAAGAGGTTTCTGGTAATGTTTAAAGGGACCAGATTTTTGAGAACAGAGGAGGGAAGCAGATATATAGACAGAAAAAAGGGTGAGGCATTGCATAGTTGCAATTATCCCTTCTGGCCCAATTAATTTATTTGGCTGAACACTCTTGCATAGTAGTAAACCATAATGAGTTTGCTCATCATGCTGAGTCAAAAACAAACTGCAGACTCATAGAATTAAAAGAGGCCACCTAGCTCAGGGCAGGATCTACTCGAAGCTCTCTGACAGATGAACTAGAATTCTGATTGAGCCTCCCATTTTGCAGACTACAAACACTTTCCTCAAACTCTTTTATATTTTCTTCCACAGTAATCAAGACCTAAACTTGGTCTTGCAGCAGACATAGTTTTGAGTTCTCTTCAGGCAAGAAGGCAACATTTTCTTGGGGCTGCATAAGTGCACCATCGTACCTACTGTCCCTGTCCTATTTATTCATACCTATTTCCTGTATTCTTACTCATGTTTATACTTATACCTAATTATCTTGTAAGCGATTGACAAATAAATAAAAACACTGGGCTCTTTTCAGATCCCTTACAGCACTCATGAGATTATCATCATTAGTTCACCATCAATAAGCATCAGTAAACTGCAGCCTTTCTCCCTCTTTGGCACTTCCTTTTTGTTCCAACATCCTTATCAAAAAAGCCAATGCAGTACTAGCCTGCCTCAATGGAGGAATAATATCAAGTTCATGTGATGTGTTAAGGCTAGGTCACACTGGCCGACGGATGCAAAACGTATGTAAAAAGGACAGCAGACGAGCAAATTTTCCATCCGTTGTTATCCACTGTCAAAAGTGCCCCAAATTTGCATAAACAGCAGACAACAATGGAAAGGAACGGACGTGGGGAGGATGTAGCAGGGATGTAAAGTGGATGTTCGTAGGAAGCCTAGCGGA